>CM042754.1:3228852-3241352 GCA_022496165.2 Catalaphyllia jardinei | reverse complement strand
GTATTTCCATCCATACTTCTTCTTCCTAGCGTCAAGGCGCTTATTTCTCTCCTGATATTTGGGGAGGACATTTCAAATGAAAATGGGTAGTACGCACGATGTTCGATTGATATTCTGTGCATATAAATAGCAACTGTACAAACAGCCAACGCACCTGCCGAAAATTAATCACGTGACTTAACCAGCTTTCGATGCCCGTTTGTGGTGACATCATAAGTCAGTATCAAAATAGATCTTCTCTTTTGATACGGTTTTCAGTAGAAAGCGATATAGCAAATTGAACACAAGCAAACGTAAAACTGTAGAAGTCAAGTGAAACTTGGAAATCAAGCCAAGTATAAATTTGACGTTGATACGAAGGTAGCGACTTTTGAAGAGTTTCTCAAATGGCTACCACCCTCGGAATTTCCCTTACATCGGAATTTGTTGTTGTTGGTTTTTTTTGGTTGTTGTTTTTGGAAAATGAGAGGGAGGGAAGGAGGCTCCCTAATCTTCGGACGGTTTCCGGTTCGTTTCGTTACTTTGAATTCCGGTCAGCGGACAGAATTGCATCATCATACGATGACACCGCAAAGTCCAGTGACGTCACACCTCGTTACTTCGATCGAAACTTGCAGTGTATGTCGGTGGATTTTGTGTTGTTAGTCAACACGAAAATTCATCATGTCTACTCCAGCTAGAAGACGACTGATGAGAGATTTCAAAAGGTAAGACAGTTTTCCTGACTAGTAAATGGGTCGTGGACGTTTCATACTGGAAATTATCCCCGCGAAAGCGGTGAAAAGTCACCCAAAATAGACGTAGTTTCGTTTTGATGTGTGTCTTCAATGTTTCGTTTCTTTTGGATACTCTCCAGACTTCAAGAAGATCCTCCAGCCGGAGTTAGCGGGGCTCCATCGGAAAATAATATTATGATATGGAATGCTGTTATATTTGGGTAAGTGAAGACTATAATGTTTTAGGGAGAGATTTGAAAGAGGTAGAGTTATTTATGTCTAACACATTCCTTTTATTTCTTTGCCCGGGTCTTTCCACAGTCCTCAAGACACACCATTTGAAGATGGTAAGTTGACACAACGTCGTATCAATTCGTTATGATGCTCTGTGGTCTTTATATTCCCTTGAGTTGTTATGAAGGAAACATTGTTTCTAAGAGGTACGTATTGTGTTTGCCCCAACAGGAACGTTTAAATTGCAGATGGAATTTACAGAAGAATACCCCAATAAACCGCCGACTGTTAGGTTCATTTCAAAAATGTTTCACCCCAATGGTAAGTAAGCCAGAGATTCTTACCACGAGTGGTTTGTTCTAGCTTTTATCGTTTTGTGTTGCGTTTCCTGCCGGTCAGTTCTTAATAATAAGTTCATCACAGTCTCGCATGTTGAATTGGTTGTGGAAACTTGAGGTACAGTGCTATTAATTTGTAATCAGCAGGATGGATAATTTTGACTCGACAGGGAATCAGTTTATTTGTACATGTAGACCGAGATTCTTCCTGTAATTTTGCCGAGACCCAAATTAGTAATTTACCTGGCCTGAGCCGTAATAATTTGTTAACTTTTTGTTGTGTGCTTGGGTAGAACTGAAAAATTTGTTTATCACCGGAAGTTTATTCAGACTTAACATATGTAGTACGAGGTACATTAGCAAACGAAATTTATGTGGTCTCTGGTACCCAAGACAGCCCTCTCTCCCCACCATGAGGCAACTTAAACAAGCATTTATGCGAGAAAATTTTGTCCTTGTATGCCAAGTCAATGTTGAACCTCCATGGTTATTTGCAACCATTATTGCATTTAAATGCACATTTGTACCTCTTTGTTTTAGTTAGTCATTTGATCACTGTTGGCTTGTCTTAGTTAATTTTTACCGCTTGGTGTCAATTTCTGCTTCAAAACCTAAAATTTGGGCATTATGTGACACCCAGCATGCTGTAAATGGAAAAAATGTTATCTTGTCTGCCGGGGTACCCTACCTGCCGAGACAAGACCATTCAAAGTGCCCCCGAGACAATTGGGTACATTCATATAAAGTGTTCAATACGTTTTACAATGAATTTTTTTACCACAATTGCTGCTAATCTTGCAATCTGAATGGCTAATTTGCCGTTGTCGATAAGAGTCCATACCACGTTGCTCATGTCAATGTGTCGCACAATGCCTTTTTCAGCTCGCGCTCTGAAAAAAAAAACATTTTCTTTGACATTGATGTTGTGGTAAAAAGCAAATCGAAATGTGGTTTATTGTGGTCTGTACTCTTATAGACAAACATTTTGTTTGTATTGTTTCTGTATGTTGAGCCAGTTTGCAAAAGTTTTTTAACTCATTCCCTGCTGAATCTTTCCCGCAAAAAAAAATTGAGAAGCACCGCTCGTCAAAAATCATGTTTTCACTAAAAGTTCATTACGAGACACATGTAAATTTATATTCATTTGAAAGGTCAAGAATATGACCTTTCCCGGCCATTTTTTTCTTCAAGATAAAAATAAATCTCGGATTACGATGTCACATTGAACCCGCATGTTACGCAAAATTCCCTTCAAACTCTGGCTTCAAAGCAAAATATCTCTTTAATATCTCTTTCGCATTGACAAATACCACACATCGGCAATAGTAAAAACTCTTCCTTATCAAGCCAGCTTTATCATGTTAAAATTTCAGCAGAATCGAACAAAACCAGACGAAATTAGATTTCATCTTTTGTATCTCGCTCAAGTGCTTGAGGAAACATGAGAAGGGCGGTAACCCATAGCAACCGAAAAACACGGGGCGACACGAACTCGACACAAAATGCCGGTTTTGTCCAAAAAGTCCACAAATATCGCTGAAACTTACTGGGAACATCTTTTTCGAACTTTTCTTAAGGGATTTAGACGAAAAAACTACCTCTCAGTGCTACATAAGAGAGCGAAACAAAAAACAAAGCAGACAAGCATGACAAGGCAATGACAAGCCGATGATTTATTCAAAAATGCGAGTCTACACGTACGCAAACAAACTCTTGTTTCTGGATAATTTTCAGCCTCAGCAGCCAGTGAATGGTTCCAAAATTACTTACACTAACCTTACAAATGTCCTGAATTCCAATTCCGAAAGATTTGGCCCCAATTTTCGGCAAATAAAACAGTTCCTCGCGTTGTCCGCCATTAGGCTCCCACGCATACTAATTTTTCAACTTGACAAACTTCTCCTGAGGGGAGGGATCGGAGGAAAAGAGCTGAAAAATGGCCTGGAATTGGCTAATTAGGAGGTCATTTCACTGTCCATATTTGGTGGAAATTGGATGTAACGCAGATTTTCTATCAAAGATTGCGTTACCGGTCGGATCCGACCGGTAAATCGCACGCGCACTGGGAAAGAGTTAAAGGAAAGCCTGACGTATACAAGTAGCTCATTTGCATAATGTAGTGCATGTACAAGTCTAAGTTTGTGTCAGTTCAATTGTCAAGACAAAGATTTCTTTCGTTATCTTTGATATTGTGGTTAAAAAACAAATCAACTGTGGTTTAGTGGGGTTACTCTTATCAACAACGATACGTGTCATCACAGTGCTCAAAATTTGTTGCAGACTCACTCGGCTGCGCCTCACGAGTCCACAACATTTTGACCACTGTGATGATGCGTATTGTTATCAATAAGAGTACAGACCACGCCAAACCACATTCGATTTGTTAAAGTGAAAAGGTAACTTACTCATAGTGTGGCTCAGGCAGAGGATTGTCTCAGTACGCAAACACATGCAAATGGGACTTACGTCAAAGCCCCCTGTTGTCATGCCGTTAAACATGTACATGTATAATGGCCATTGATAATACAAGAAAAATGTAGGTAGGAAAAAGCCATTGGTAAACTCCATAATTTCAAGTTCTCTTAGACGAATGGTTGCAAATGGAGTGCTATCAAAGTTTATATAACAACCAAATCAATGCGCGTGCTCTGATTGGTCAATCAGCTGTGGGTTATTGTGCCGGTAAACCCACGGAAAAATCACGCATCTTCTGAATTATTATATAAAAGCAATAGACCACAAGTTTTCTATGGGTTATAGGCTGATAAACCACTTGGGATGTTGGTAGAACACTCGAGGAATTCGTAAACCACTCGCCTGCGACTCGTAGTTTACACATTTTTCTTGTGTTCTACCAACATCCTGCGTGGTTTATCAGCTTATAGCCCACAGAAACTTGTGGTCTATTGCTTAAGTAATAGATGGCTCTTAGATACATGTATTTTTGCTTGGGAAACCATGCAACATGGTTTTACCTGTCTTAACTCCTGACAAGGTTTTCTCATGTTATCATTTGTAACTTTACACTTAAGCTGTGTTGTTCCTTTGAACCTTCCAACTGACAGCTGTAGTTTTGAACCACTTTCAGTCAGGTTTGTTTTTACTGTCACATTATCATGCATGAGTCATACTGCATATTATCTACATGAATCATACGGCATGTTAAAACCATCCGTATTCTAAAGGTAGAGTGAGGTGAAACCATTCTCATGCAACATCTTATTCTTGGGTTGCTTGTGATGTCATCATTTTCTAAAATCCAAAACTAAAGAGCCACCAAATTTATTAACTTCACCAGGCTTGAGAGGGGGTAAATTTTTATCTGTAAACATCTTTTCAGCTCAGTATCTTGCTTCATCTAAAAACAGACACATTTTAAATTTCAGAGTTATGGCAGTGTGTGACATAAAGCTATGAAGGTGTTTGTCGAATAGTATATACTTATCTCGGGATTTTAAGCCTTTTTAGAAGTTAAAGTAATAGAAAAAGTGCTTATTTATATGTTTGCTTGATCAGATCAGATATTTGATGACCTAGATAGTCAAAGTACTGTAAGTTTCAGATGTTTATGCTATTTTCTGGCCGCCATGTTGGTGTTCCTCGGAGGTACACCAACATGGCGACTCCATACTGGGCTCTGTAAAGTCGTGCAAAATATTTTGCCGAATATTTGAAGTTTGAGAAGATGTACAGCCCTAAAACTTGGAGAAGTGTCTTATTTATTTATCTCCTATAACATTATAATTTCTTGATTTTATACACTGAAAGGTTTTCGAATTATTTTTTAATTGCATGACAGTGCATTAACATACAGAAGTGTATAATTTTATTCTTATTGAGATGACCTTCTTTGCAGTTTATGCTGATGGAGGGATTTGCTTAGATATTCTCCAAAACAGATGGAGTCCTACATATGATGTGTCAGCAATTCTTACCTCAATACAGGTTTGTTTTCTTACTGTTCAAAGTAACTAAACTTAAATTACAGATTGCAAGTGTAGGCCAATAGGCCATTTTCATATTTCTGGTACTGTACTGGAAGAGCTTGTAATGGAGACTCGTGTGGTGGAATATTTATTGAATAAGGCTGAATAGGATATGAAGAATTTTGCAGATCAAGTAGGGTGTTATCCACAGAGGCCCGAAGGCAGAGGTGGATAACACCCTCTGAGATCTGCAGAATTTTTCATATCCTTTGAAAACCGAATTCAATAATTGCTTTATTATTCATTCAAAATATTTCCCCATTCTTAAAAGAGTTTTGCTATTTCGCTCTTTGTTTTTCCGCTCACCAAATATAACACAAACTTGTCCCCAGGTGTCCTCGGTCAATGGTTCAATAATCTGCAGCGGGCTGCACTTTTGATGTCTCAGAAATTTCTTAAGCATGAGCTTTTTGAAATAAGTAGGCAGGTTTTAAGGTTTTAAAGTGAGTAGTAATGTTGCTGGGAACTGTTGAGTTATGCAAGTCAGCAACCCATTGTCCACAACAATAAAAATTGTCCCACAATATTGTTTTGCAAACAAATACATGTAAAGGGAAATTAATTCCAATGCCTGGAGACAGCTTTGTAATATTTGGTTTGGTGCCCTTTGGACAAAATTGTAGTCTACGATTCCCAATCACTGCATGTTTCACATATTCGTGTTAAGATGATTTCAAGATTTGACATTTCCATGCAAAATATCTCCTGTTTTTCAAAAAAAAAAGGCTTTTGCTTGTTGTTCGACAGAAATTCTTGTCATATGCACCCTAATCTACATGTATAATGCCTTATGTCCGTTACTACCTTGAGCATTATTCATGTTTGTCCTTTTGATGTCATGGACAATAGTCTTAGGATATTTGCACTTTTGGCACATTTGCACACACACCAGATGTGAATACAACTGAACCTGCCTAACCTTGCCCTCCAACACCCTCCTCCCTCCCCCCCTCCCTCCCCCCCCCCCCATCTTTACAATGTTGAAAACTAGTACTTCCAGTTTGGGAGGAGGGAGGGGGCAGCAACATGTTTTTTTAAAGGATAGCAGTGCTTTTTTCAAATTTCAGTTGTAAAACACAGGTAATTAATTACATTACATAAGTGTCCCAAGGACTTTTGTCCTAGAGTAAACTTCCACTCCAATATTGGCCTATTGTGGTATATTAAAATTCTCATGGGCTAAAACAAGACTAGAAATTACCTGATGTCTCAGTTGATTTCTTTTGAGAGAAAATGTTTTTTGTCCATGTTCACATATTAACATCTTCAATTTGCTTTAACCTTGCAGTCACTCTTAGACGAGCCAAACCCAAACAGTCCAGCAAACAGCTTAGCAGCTCAACTTTATCAAGAGAACAGACGGGAGTACGAGAAAAAAGTCATTGCAATTGTCGAGCAGAGTTGGTTGAACAGTTAATAATTATTACTTTCCATCAAGGCCTGCCAGCCATGTGAATTGCTTGCTAGTTCTTCTGATAATTTGATAGTTTTGTGTTGTTTCGACACTTGCGTCTTATGCGGCAAACATGACAATGAATGCGTCAACTGTACTTTGACCAGTTGCTATGACCATTGTATCTACAAATAGAAGCAATGCCATATGGTGTAGGTAATCTAATATGTAAATTTTGAAATACATTAGGGTTATCGAGAGATTTTGTATAGTAGCTACATAATTATTCAAGTGTTTAGTGTTGTTAATGTAAAAAAGTAAAGTCAAAATGGTTTTGTTAGTTATCCTTTTCTGTGGTTATATTGAACTGGTTGTGTTTCATTAATTAATATCGTGATGTACATACACAGAAATAAACTAAATGAAAGTTCTTTTTAGTTTTAATTGATTTTGACTGTTCCCACATATTCTTCAAAATTCACCCAAAGCCTTGTTTTCAGATGAGATACTGTAGCATTCCTTTCAATTCTATGGTACCTTAGCACTGTTTTTGTGTAGTCTTTTTTACCTGTGAAGCTTGCGATTGCACTCATGAAGGGAAGATTATTTTTTAAAGTTTTAGTCAAAATGGTTGCTATGGCAACCAGCCACACCCTTTTGAGGCTTGACTTTAAAGCATTGATAGCATTTACGCCAGGGGTTTCTGCTCTTTCATACAACAAGATTGGACCTATTGCCTCAGTCGTAAGTTTTTCAGTCATGGACATTGCCTCAGTCAATTTTTTCTGTGGCTACGGGTGATTCGTCTTGGACTGATTCAACTTGCTTCTTGGTTTAACCCCCCCGGGGAGGGGGTACTTAACAAAGTTTCATACGGGGAGGCTCTGCCCCGAGGTCCAACCCCTTACCATTTTGGCAGGAAAGATGCCCCTTTCACATACTTTAGGAAGTCTTGTTCTCATTTTCATGTAGTGCTTGATAAATAAACTGATAGAGCTGCAAGGGGCGTCTATTCAAAATATTATGATTAAAGGCCCCTTTAAGGACGTTCCACCAATTGTAATGCGCATCCTTACTGCGCACGCAAATTTACATGCCACGTCATGCATCGAGCGTGCGCGTTAAGTGCTAAAATGAACAATGATAGGGCGGATGGCCATTGCTGCAGCTTTGCTTGGATTTAATGATCTTCTTAGTTCGACGTTCGGTGACCCCTACTTTTCTTTTCAGAAACAGATTTTATTTACAATTATCTCCACATTGACCAAAATTAAAGAAAGAAATCAATGTGGGAAGTTCAAAAAATTTCAAGATTCCTGTCCACGGGACATGGAATCCTGCCATCCTGCGGCTGCAAGGCGCGTGAAACTATGGTCGCTAAATGCGAACTTGTTCTTTGGGAACCTCAAGAGTTGACTAAATTCGTTTAATAGGTCCATTTAAACCATATTTGGCAAAGAACATTTCCCTTCAAAGCTCTAATTGCAGTACTGGCCTTCTTCGCTAACGAGGCCCGATTTACTCAGATTTAGGCGTTCTTTCGGGCATGTTCTCTCCAAAACGAAATCGGTGACTCCCCATTTTTTTTTACATTTCTGACATCACTAACTCATCATCTTTCAATAGTAAACTTTTCAAAAAAAAAAATAATTACCTAAATGACCGATTTACCTACCCTTTTATACACCTCAACTTGTGAAATCCCTACCCTTTTATACCTAAAGCCTGAAAAAGGTACTCCTTTCGGGCGGAGCCTCCCATTGTAGACCATTATAGGGAGTACCCCCCATGGGGGTTTTAGCGCAAACAGTATTACATTTACATTCACATGCACACTTGGATTCATGTTAAGTCACCCAGTGACATGAGAACAAGAAATAAATATGAAACAAAATTTCAACGTTAATAAATAGGGAAAGCTCGAAAACTGGAATAAAAAAGAAAATTATTCAGATGGTCATGATGGTGCCCGGGGAGATGGTGGTCTTTTATAAAAACGCAACTCTGAAAAAGCACTAATGCAAAGCTTTTAGTTATGGAGATCAACAACGTGGATATTTCTGGGCATAAGACCAGTGTTGATTTAGTTAATGAAGATAAAATCTTTATCCAACCCCTTTCCAATGAGCATGTGTCTAGAGCTTCCTCGCGCAAAGTCCCCGCCGTCTATGAAACACAGACAGCCCTGGGACTCAATTTAATTTGCATTTTCAATTTTCGCTAGTTAGTTGCTTGCCTTGCTTTGAAGCTTCTTCCTTGAAACTTCGGCTAATGGTGTGTCTGCATTACAACAAATGTTCCCAAACGTTCCCTAGACACAAAAGTTTGCTGGTGGAACAGACTGGAGTGAAATTTGCTCACTCGTGATTCAAGAGCCAGAAACAGCAAGCCATCTCGAAAATAGAGCTCGGTATGTACATGTATGATGTATTGAAAACCTAAATTACATTTATAAATGGTCATGCTTTGATAAATTTATTTGGCCAAAGTAAATCGATATCTAAGCCCGGAATGTCTAGATGGACATGTGAGCTTAGTTCATCAGTTTATCTATATATGTACGGTTTGTACGAGAAGAAAATGGAAATCATAAAAAACAAGATCAAGCTTATACGATAAACAAGAGGGAGAGGAATTGTTTTTCCCTGATTGAAATGTGTCAATGAATGAATGTACACGTTCAAGAGAAAAAATGTTGAACGTAGAAAAATGTTAGTGTCATATAAAAAATCACAAACTTTTCACTGAAGAAGCTCTATACAACGAATGCAAATGGGCCATTCCATTTAATATCTGCACCCCCCTATTGAGGTTAAGGGAAATCCAAGGGGGAGGGGGGATCTTTGGTGTGTCAGCATCTTTGATCTTTGAATAAATCCTGACGGGGGAGTGTGTCGGCACTTTGATCTTCTTTTTCCTGGGGGGTCAAAAGTTTACTTTTCTGAGGGGGTGAAATAGAAAGTACCTCAATAGGGGGGGGGGTGCGGATAAAAAATGGAATAGCCCAATATGGCGGACCACTCGGGCAGCCCAGGGCGAGTTGCACAAAGTCGAGGCTAGTTGGGCCTCAATTTGTTTGCAGTACATATCAATATCAGCATGACCCTAGCTATTGATGAAGTTTTAGCAAAGTTTTCACCATGCCTGCGGGTTGTTGTGTCCGTTAATGTCACCAGAAAGGAGTTTTTTGCATTTCCAAAGTCACCCACAAGAAGAAAACAGCGGATTCACACAATCCACTGAGAGGAAGGAAAACAGTGGCTTTTTATGTATCAGTCAATACCAAACCTCCCCCTCCCCCCCCCCCCCCCCGCGGCCAAACCCTGGGGCATTTGACTTTTTTGAAGAATAAATGGGCAAATTTCCCGCTATGTTGTCAGTTTAGATGGTCAATTACCCCACCTGTTAGACTGTTCAAAGGGTCAAATCCCCCACCCTCGAAGCATGTAAAGCAACTGTGGAAACAAGTTCTGCAAAATTTTCAGCCAATACGAATTTCTTGTTCAGCTTGTCCTCGCTCCATACTTTAAACAAAGGCATATTCCACAATATAACTATATAAAACAACAACAACAGAAAAATCTACGTGGAATTGACAAGAGCAATGACTCGTGAACGCGGCTCACGTGCTGAATCAAATCCTTTTGCTTCCGACTGCTGACAGATGTTTTGACACGAAAATCAAATGCCCCACCGGGCAGGCCTCATTTTGGGTCAAATTCCCCACTGTACGGAGCTTAGCGCAAGTCAAATGCCTGGGGATTGCCCGTGGGAGGGGGGGGATGGGCGGTTTTGGAATTGACTGGTACATTACATGAGAGATGAAAGTATGTTCACTGCACTTCAGACGAGAAGATATCAGGACTTCTATAAATGGCCGAAAATATATTGCTGAAGGAGGTGTGCCTTCAAGATTTGCCTGGTCTGTTCCATCTCCAAGAAAAAGGAAAGCACCTACTGAAAGGGTTTCATTGAATACCTCCGTGCCTGCGAAGAAACGCTTGTCTACGTGTACATCTGAAGCGAGTGCTAAAACGGCCGATTTAGGTGCCACTGTAGCTGCTGAAACGGTGCATATAGATTCTGAATGTCATCTAGAGATCGTCCATGGACAGTGGGACAAGCGAAATGGATCACAAAAAACGAATCAAGGAACTTGAGGTCCAGCTGTTACAAGCTCAACAGGAGCTAACAAGCCTTCACCTGGAGAACAGTGAACTGAAGAGAAAACTAGCTGAAAGTGCCAGCGAACAGGAAGAAATCTCTTCTTGTTTATTTTCTCTTGATCGCTTTACGTCTGATACAGATATTAGTTTTTATACTGGTCTTCCAAATTATGCTACTTTCATGGCCATTTATGAGGTTTTGAATCCTGGCGAGGATTGTGAAAATATTTGCTCTCGGAGCAGCCCATACATCCCAGAGGAGTTCTACAATTCAGACAGCTCAGACGACAAGGAAAACTTCTATGGAATGATATTTTGTCATCCTTTTTAACACTCTTTTAAAGTATTTGGTATCATTGCCTTTCGAAAAGCTACATTATATTGATAATTTCCACAGGTTTTATCACATGCATTATCATATATATTTACATAATTTTTTTCTGCTTTTAATTATTGCTGTTGTTTCTACAAATGGACAATATTAAACAAGAACTTAACATTACAGTTTTGTTAAATAAGAGTACTTTCATTGTTTTTTTTATTTTAGACCCCTTCCCCCTCCAAAAAAAATCAGAATTGCTGAAATGTTATTATGGTTCCTTTGCTGCTAAAGCTAGAAAGTGCCTGACCTGAAGTAATATAATTTTAATGTTTCCCTCAAGTCATTCCAAAATTGAACATCAAATGGGATGCGCTCAATACTCCTTCTTTTGCTGGTGTAGACAACAAAATCACACCACCTGGCCCCAGTTACCCCCATCAAACCCTGAACTTGAGTGTAGTATTTATGCATTCGCTTAAGTTTTGGCATCCCATTTACTTCTTCTAAAAAGAAGTTGCTGTCTGAACATGCTTCTAGGGGAGTCACTAGGTGTTTGGTCTCGGGGCACTTAACTTCGGAGAGCCCAAAAGGGTTTGAACACCCAAGGTCAACTACCTTACCATCAGGCGAGGCACCCAAGTATGGGGAATGTGAGCTTATGACAAGTCCTGACTTAAAGACCTGTACATGCCTGCGAATAGACATCATGTATTTTTGGTACTGTTCCAATGCAATAGGCTCATATTTCAGACCATGATTTGTGTATCTTGAAGTGAAGTGTTTGAGGTTCAGCACATTCTTCACTAGGGTCTCATGGTTCCTTTTTCTGCCACGTATCAAGCTAAAATTCCAAGCAGTGAATCTGAATTTTCTTTCATCCTTCCACTCTTGGCAGTTTGACTGACCTCGTGTTTTTCTTTCGATTTCATTTACTTTGTCATCATCTGCTTGTAGCTTTTCTAATAAAGATCTCTCATCCCCTCAAGTACCAGCTGGTATTTCAAATTGTTCATTTGATTGGTTTAGGGGGAATCTGGGGAATTCAGTTATTTGCAAGTCATTAGAGTTGGCTGAGTCTACTCTGGGGACAGTTGAAATGTCACAGAACACTTTAAAGTTATCTTAAGTAATAGATAGTTGATAACTGCCGTAAGATCCATGTGGACTTTTCCCAAACTTTGTTTTTAACAGTGGTGTTGATTGTAAGCTGGGAGTCAAAATTTGTGCCAGGGCCATTTTGGGGTTTATCTCCTTCAACTGCTCCAGTAATTTGGATTCATCTGCCTGCTGATTCTTCAGGGATTTCCTTGCCTCGTAGAGTAGACATTTAACACCAGGGGCTCTC
>CM042754.1:3197537-3219389 GCA_022496165.2 Catalaphyllia jardinei | reverse complement strand
TTTTCCCGCCAAAGCAAAATCAACATATACCATACTGAACAAAAAAGGCGGAAATTATGATTCCAATCACTAACTAGAGTTCTTCCGAAAACTAAGGTTTTGAATCCAGTAAATATCGTTTGTGTTCAGGATGGTATATGTTAATTCCATGATGATATCGTGTTAAATAGTCAACCGTAAAACGACGATCAGCTAGGAACTTAGCTACATAATGAGAAAAGGAAGTTAAAATTTCTACAAAACATGAAGATGAGAACATTTCTAAATCGAAATATTTAAGAAAGTTCATATGGCCGGTTGAGTTGCTCCCGCATCACCATAAACTCTCTTAACTACAGCGATATTGAAATGCCGCCACCTCGAATGTTGTGCAGAAACTTTGTAGTTGCAGATATTTTAAATGTCTCGTGAAATCTCTGTATATTGATTTCTAGCTGCTCGTCATTAAAAGCTCGACTATTTAACGTGATATCATCATTCAGTAGATTTCAAGAAGAGGCAAAGCAAGCCATGAACCCGATAACTCCTTCGGAAGAATAAAACACGCGCGAAACTTTTAAGAGCTTCCGTCACTTTTAGCCGAGATGAAAAACCAGAGCCCGAAAAGAATATTCATGGCTTGCTTTGTTATCTTCTGGAAATTACTCCCAGCAAGGTGTTAAAGATTAATGTCTGGTTATCAAGCTTCAAATAAATCACTGTATATCCTATGACTTCTGTAAAAATCTTTTCTTAAAACTTTTTCATATGCTAGTGGCAAACGTTTGTCCGTAGCGAACGATAGCCATAACAAATTAAAAGAATCAGAAAAATTGAATCTACGTTCGTGGTCATAGAAGTAATTAGTGAATACAAACGATCGCGATACAATTTTCAAAGAATCACACAAAATCAAGATGTTATGGTGATTAATTTTAGTAAATATTTCTGTCGGTTACGGACGAAACCTACATCTTCCAGAACCTCTGTTTTTGAAAATCAACAGATCTATTCGAGAATTTTGTTTAAAAGGATTTTTTTATCAGTCGAAATAATAGCTTCAGCATTTTAAAATATTCAGACAATTGAAGCCACATTTCTTAAAGTAGATAGTAATGAAAGCCAAAACAATTTCAAAAAACAAAATTAAACCTACATTCTTTTTTTGGAATGAGTTGCTTGAGGACCAGACATATTTCATTAATACAACCTCGCTGAAAGTCAAACAAGAGGACATATTTGGTGTCTGATTAACCTTTTTGCGCTTAATCCCCATCCGAATAAACAATATAAGCCTAAGGTTTTCAGTAGAGAAATGTATTAAAAAATATTTGCCAATAAATCTAGTTTTTTTTCAGGAAACGAAGATCAATACAGAAACCCAATATCCTCTTCTAGAATTACTTATTTTCAAAGTGGCTCTGCATGTCAATACGCAGTAAGCGGCAGAAACACGAAGAAAGCATTTTAAAATGACGTGATCGTGTCAAGAAATGTTTCAAATATGCATAAATTAACTTGAATAAAGTTGCGAAGAAATACAGATTTACAAACAGCGACTCCTTAACGATTCCAAAAATAATTTGAAATGTTTCATGATTTCGCAAATGGCGAAGAAAGAAACAATAGAAATAGTTTGATAGTTATATTGAACATTTTTTATTTGACTTCAATGCAATCTGCAGCATTTTCAAATCATTTGGGTCATCAGATATTTAATAGACCCTTCTCCAAAATGGCGGCCGAAATTTCAAATAAGTCAAAGTTAAAAAGGTATAGCAGCACTAGAAAAAACACCTTTAGTTTAGTAACCCTGCAAAGTTTCAACATTTAAGGTATAATATCAGCTGAGAAAATGTAAGTTGAAAACTGAAAAATTTAGAGACGTTTGTGTGACTGGGGGTATAATGCATACCCCTAGTCCTGAAAACGTCTGTAAATTTTCCAATTTTCAACATACCTTTTCTCAGCTGATATGACACCTGAAAAGCTGAAACTTTGCAGTTTTACTAAAGTAAAGGTGTTCTTTCTAGTGCTGGTATACGTTTTGTTATTTGAGCTAATTTTAACTCATTTGAATTTTCGGCCGCCATTTTGGAGAAGGGTGTATTTGAGCAAGGACATTCTTCTTTAGACGCACACAATTCACATCAAGTGAATTAATTTCCGTGAGCTTTCTGCGAAAATAAGGTAAAAAAAGTATCAATGTTCGCGTCTATTCGGCTGCAAATTGAAGAATCGATCAAGACACTTGTTATGAAGTTCGTAAATGAAAATGCCAAGTTTTGAAAAGTAAAAATAACTCTCTGACAAGATAAAGTTTGATAGCTCAACGTAAACAATTTTCCACGACCAGCGGTTATTTAATTTTGTTTTTGAACAAGGGCATTGCCCTCCAACATTCAATTGACATTATAAATTCAAACTTGGCCCTCGTAAAACTTAGTCCTTAATGCGATTTTGGACTGAACAGAGTTGAAATGGTTTGTCTAACTTATCTCAAAACAGAATTTGCTATGATGATTGACACGATCGCGTAACTGACAATAGTTATTGCAGTTTGATTTCGACATGCAGCGCCACCTTAAAATACTGTACAAAGGTCATTGCCTAGCAGCACGTTTTCAAACTTAAGAGAGTTGAGCGTTTGTACAGCTATTTGGAATTTTCAGAAAAAAAAAATTGCCTGACTTTGGCAAAATACATGCAGTACAACCTCGTTCCCAGGGCCTTTTCCCTGGCTTGGTTGCATGCAGTAAAGCATGCAAATGCCGAACCGATAAAATAGAATTCAGCAAAACAATAGAACTCTCCATAATTTGAAAACATGTACTAAATGTAGCTCGAAAGCTGTTGAAATCTTTCTGTAAAAAAAATGGCAGAGATATTTAGAACACTCCCGATTGTTTTTTTTTCGCGCCCGGATGTCTCTCCAATGCAATAATTTCAGCCGAAAACAAAACTATTTTGAACATGATTAAGCTTACATTTTCTCTAGTTTCACCCCTGCCATTTCTTATTAGAGAGATTTCAATTTTGCCAAACTTTTAAATTCTATTCTTAACTTTAGCTTCATCCTCCCTGCTTGAATCCTTTTGATCTCCTGTCTTGCTGACAAAACCTGAGAAAAGAGTAGATAAAAATTGCATTAAGACAAGCCCAAGCGTAGAAACAAACGAGTAACCGAGGAGTATAAAAGAATTCACAGTTAAGCACGATTGCGCGTTGACAACTACAAGACAAAATTTGACGAAGAAATGCTTTAGGAAATAACCGCTAAGAACTTAAGCGTCGCATATGGTTCCTGAACTAGTGTACTTTTTACTCTGTTGCCAAACTACCATACGGTTGTTCTGAAGTTTTACACGAAATGTAAATCGTGTCCATTGAGAGCACATGGTTGAAATCTTACTAGTGAAGGTAGAATGCAAAGAAATTGATTCTAACCATTGACAGAAATGGGTGTCAATCGACTTCTCTTCCCCAAACCGTGCGGTCGACGCCATGTTTTCCTCAAAGTAAGAATTTGCTTCTCGTGTGGAAGGAACTTGAGGGTACACATCTTACTCCGACGGCAAACATCTCAAAATGACAAACAAGGACCTCCGATCAGCGATAATCATCATGAATATGCAAAATAAGATTACACCAATCAGCTAACTAGTACGTCATGAATTTTTAACAAACGACACTTTTTGCACGCTTTCTTATGCTATAACTTTGCATTTCCCTTGTTTACATGGGGCCCGCGTGAACACGTGTGGATTGTATCAACACAAGTGGGAATTTTCCAGGCGTAGAGAGCGGCCTGCGCGTCTGCGGAGGTTTACAAATGGCGGAACTACGGTGGCTCATAAGTGACGCATCGATTTTTTCCGTCGCAACTTACTAACTTGCGATTGTAACTTAATAACATGTTCGCGATTCGGGAAAATGAGATTTTGATATCCGTTATCCGTGATTCCCTATTTTTTCTACTTTTGAACCTTGCCAGACTCCCCCCCCCCAACCCCCCGCCAGTAAGACCCTGTATGTAGTATACACAACAGAATTTAGATCAATTAACATGCCTCTCCAATGACTACAATCATGGACAAAAGCAGTTGAGACACTCCCCGAAAAAGCCCTGTTTCGTTGAACGAGTGAGTTTTCAATCTCCAATCTTCACATTTCGAGCCCCTCTTCCCTTTTCAATGTTGTAACCACGTGACAGTATCCACGGAGTGTATTTCAACATTGAAAAGGGGGAGGGGGGGTTAGCTATCGTTAAAAAATACTTTTTTGAAATCACAGAAGGACACCGATTGCAGCTAAAGCTATTACACTGAAAGTAGCTTGCACAACAACTGCCCCAAAAGAGAAATTCAACACATTTAGTCCAAATTTAGTATCGTTATTTAACGTGGCTCGATCGGATTTTTCAGTTACGATACCGTTCAACTTTGAGCGACTAGGGCACCGCTATTATCTATCCAACAGAAAATCAACGTTAGTGGTGTGCTGGAGAAAGATGAAAGTTTCAAATGGGGTACATTTCACCAAGATCTGAGTTACCAAAGCAACGAAATAACGCCATGCCCCATTTTACATAAGACCGAATAACTTGCTACCCGACATAATTGGGAGTTTACGAAACCAAGACGGCAACAGCGACGGCGACGCCGCTAAACAAAAGGTTTAATGAGCAGAATAATATCTGTGCACGTGCGTTATAAATCCTTGCACATTTCTTTGTCGTCCTCTACAAAACAACAACGTGAAATCACCAAATCTTGCGATGTCTGGAGAACGTGAGCCACGACGGCTAACTTTTTAAATTTTTATTTCAACGTTATCGCTGTGTTCCGAATTTATTTTTGCGATAGTTTTGACAGTGATAAACGAAGCAAATGACTTGAGAGTATCGCGAGATTCGTAGGTAAAGCATAAATTGATTTTTTATCGACGTTTTCCATGGCGTCGCCGTCGTCATTTCGTAAACTCACTAATTTCGGAAATACGACCTCGGGATCTCGGACCTGACATAGTTGTCTAAACGATAGCGAAAATTACGAGTGAAGTTTCAAGGTGTCAAAATACAACAAAAACAAAGTTGTTTTAAATGTTATTGCAAACTATGTCTACAATACTTCACTAAATAACATTCTGGTCTTAAATGAATCTTCTAACATATAATTACCTTGAGTGAAAATCTCAGAGAAATCGCTCCGTTTGACTTTCAGAAACATTGGCGTGAATATCAACTGGTGAGGGGTGGAGGTGGGAATTCAGAAAAACCACTCGATTATTTTTTTTTATACTTGGCCCTCAATGAGATTAATCCATATTTAACGTGATACCGGAGTTTAAAATAAATTGAAACATTACAAGGCTGCTAATTTTCAGCGTCAACACAGGAAAATATTGAGCTTATTTTCACTCATGTTCTTTGTTGTCTTTATTATAATTTTCTTTTGTCTCGAATCACCATGTTATTGAACATTTCTGTACATCATGAATTCATAAAACGCGCGATTACTTTCCGGTAAATTTCCGAAGTGTGCTAAAATATCCCGAGCTAGCACTGCAGTAAGATTTATTGTTATTGTAGTCCCTGCCCTCCCCCAATAAGAAATTGAATGCTGCTCTTCATTTCTTTGAAAGATGTGCAAAATTTCAGCGTTCACCATTGCTATTGTCAAAGTGCCCTGAGGCTGATAAATCTTTCAAAACACGTATTCACCAGTGTGTTTCTTTTCCTGAGGAAGGCTCGCTAAGCTTCAATCCTTGGTTCAGTGGCGACAGATTTGCCATACAAGAAGCTCTTTGACCCAGCTAAGTTTTCTTGACAGTGACGTCTTAAGGCCCGTTTACACAGGCAATTTTTGTCCCGGCAACTTGATGCAATTTTTGTCGCGCTTAAGTTACATGAAGTTTCAAACATGTTCGAAACCCCTGCGATATCGCGGCGACAAATCGCGCTGAAAATCGCACCTGGTTTACACGAGCGATTTTGAAGCTGCAACTTTAGCGCGACAAAAATTGCATCGAGTTGCTGCGACAACAATCGTCTGTGTAAACGGGCCTTAAGAAATCGCTGGACCGCTTCGATGTGTATGTTTTCAGTCCCACAAACACCTCGTACTACCCGAGGACAGCCGCCTAACTGACGCACGCAATCGAGGTAATATTGTATCGTTACCATTGGGTTATTAGGGAGTTTAAGAAAACCACAACTGCAACGGCAACGTCGCTTAACAAAAGGTTTAATGAGCAGAACAATAGCTGTGCACGTGCGTTATAATTCTTGGTACATTTCTTTGACGTCTTCTACAAAACAAGAACGTGAATTGACCAAGTTCTGTGTTGTCTGGAGAACGTGAGCCCCGACGATAAGAATTTTTATTTTTTTGGATTCATCGATGTGTCTTAGATTCAGATTTGTGATAGCTTTGAGAGAGATAAACAAAGTAAATCACTTTAGGGTACCGCGAGAATCATAGGTAAAATAAATAAGTTCATTTTTACTGATCGACATTGTCCTCAGCGTCTCGGTCGTGGTTTCTTAATATTTGTGGCTCCCTATTGTTTGAGGTGCCTACCTCCAGCCACAATATGCAACAACCAGTGCGTAGGGCTTAAGCTTGTCATAGCTGTCGATATGCCATATTAAATTATAGCCTGGTGCCACGAACCTTCTCCTAAAGCGTTTCGCCGATCGTTACTCAACGCCGTCGGGATCTAGTTCTCTATTCGTCGGTAGGGTCTGTCGGATTATGTTGAAAAATACAGCATTTTTCTTTCTGGCGTCACCCGTGAAATAAGGGTGCTCAAAATTATGCTCGGCCGAAGGTAAAATGCTGAAATTCTGCCAGACTTAGGTGACACTCCCATTGTCCGCGGAGAAAATATATTCGAGCGTATTTTCGCGTGAAATGTTTTACTTGTGAAATTTCTGTCAACTGCCCTCGTGACAAAAAACATCTCTTTCGTTCCGATGGCGTAAGAATACGTCACATCACTGATATTGCACACACATTGTTTTGATTTTTTGAACTAAACTTGTCTATTACTCTGCTTGGGAAGAAAGGATTTTCTTAACGCGTGTACTTCTGAGTCATACTTGATGCTTCTCAAAAAAAAAAGATTATGAATCTTGCTCGATCGCGGTTGTTCCTTTTAGTTTACATGCGTAACATCGCTGTTTTCACCTTTTTCTGGAGTAAACTGCTAATTTTCAAAGTAATTTTGCTTGTGATACTGTGAAATAGTTTTCATCTAGGGTATAGCCACGTCCTTTGAATGACAGTGAAATACTTCATTAATAAAAGGTCTGCAGGTAACTAGACTCTTTCTTTCCATTTTATTTATTTCAAGTGTCCTCGTGTAGCGTGATGAGATGAGCAGAAGGCGTCAGTGATAACTGAATGAATTTCATATAAATGCGCTTGCTCGTAATCCCATCTGAAGGTAATTAAAAAAAAATCGTGACTGAGAATCTTTTTACTTCTGGTCAGCACTTGATAGCAATTACCCAGTTGGCGAGACTGAGATGCAGTAAAGCGTAATTTGGCCGATAACTTTAACCAAGTTGAACAATTTAATATCAGTGACTTAATATACTGCTATTTCAAGTGGGGCAGAATCAAGAGTTTAAGGTACTTCAAAAATGCTGTGGAAACACTCTCCCATCAGCTCGTGTTCCCATAGCGGCATTTCTCGTTCTCCCAGACTTCCACGGTGTGTTTTCTATTTCTTAAATGGAGAAGACTCTTAAAATATAACAAATGATAAATAATGTTTGTCTTCACTTAAATGTTTTTTTGAACCTGAATTTATAGTAAGCCAGGTGTGGTACTACAAAATAACTTGTGGTGTAATATACTTTTAAAATTATTAATTAAATGTACTGCAATTTAAAACAATTTACTCAAAAAATGAAGGTCAGCAATGCTAAGAGAATCATATTTTTTATCTTTAATTTGTGATCATGTCTTTCCTAAGTTAGGAACATTCAAGGACCAATGAAGTTGAATATTCAAATGACTTTAAATTCATTAATGGTATTTTTTTTTAGTAATGACAATTCATCTGTTCTCAGAAACTTCAGACAAGTGTCGGCAAAGAAATGCCATATTACCACCAAGTGTAACCAACTATTCTTGAACACCTTGGCGAAGTCATGGCTTCTTGGCAAGCATCCAAATAATTGTGTGCCACAGGAAACCCACTCTTTGATACGTTAGATTTTCACATTAATATTCAGTCCATTTCCGACTATATTCATTCACTTCAGAGAAGTGTGCTGCATCTGGTCATCTGTTGTGTCGTTTCCTTTTGGAATAATGATGTCGTAATTCGTTAGGCGACATGCTTTGATCAACATTACATTTGGGAACATGTGAAAATGGCGACTCAGTGTAACCATTGTAGAACAAGAAGACTCTCTTGCTGTACTCAAAAGACAGGAACATGATGCCAGCATTTGGAGCAATCTAGACGAAAGAAAGAGTTGGTTACAGTGAGACCCTGTCAATCCGTTTAATTCACCAATAGGCCACAAAATCTGGCCATGTTGACAGAGTGGCCGGATGAGAGGGGTTCTTTAAATCAGAAGAAGACTGACTGAGCTTTTGTTTAGGCCAGAAAAAATTAAAAGAAAACACAAAGTGGCTGTTGTGATGAGGTGGCCATACTAATGGAGTGGCAGTAAGGCAAGGTTGCACTATGCTACAATACAACGCAGTAATTCTGACTAACAATATCTTCCCCAGCTTGGAGGACGACACTATTCAACTAAGAAAATCACGCTCTACAACGTTTTTGCTTGGGCATGTGCTATATTAATTTTGTTTTCGCGCCTTTCCTTTTTCTCCTTTTCGTATCTTTTTGCTGCAGTGATTCACCTTCTACTGGGCTTGCTTCCAGTTTCAAAAATTCTAAGAAAGCGTCTTCAAGATGGGCAAATTTTACCATGGAGTAGCCACGCGTAGTCACGAGGAATATACGCAGAGTTTTTCACTCAAACGTCTAGGCATTTTCGTGCATATTTCAGGCTCCATTGAGCCGATCATTCTGATCTGGGTATCATTGGAAAGATCTTTCCCTCCTGCAGAACTTGAGTATAGACGATGCCAATTTTGGTGACAGGTGATGATGTCAGAAGAGAAACCGGTTATGGTCAACACGGGAATCAATGGGTTAATTAATGGCTTAGTTGGCAGAAAACTTCCCTGATCTTGTCCTCGTCGGGGAAAGTAAAGGAAAAGGTACTTGCTCGAAAAGAGAACATATACTTGTCCCAGATGACCAGATGGAACTTTTGTCAAGCCCTGAAATATCTCTGATACTTGATATCCACTGGGAGATGGTAGATACTGGTACACGTAGGTACAGTTTAAGCCAGGAGGATGAGAGGTTAGTAGAATTTCACAGCATAATAACTTTGATTTTCGGACAGTGTAAGCAAACCCTGGACGGAACGGAACAGAGTGGAACCCTCGCATTTCACCAGTTCACATAGTACTTAGTTACATCACAGTTTCGTGGTCATGTTTTTTTTGTACCTCAAGATTTTAATGGGGGAATCAGGTGGAGTTGCAAAGAATGAGGCAAGAGGTTTGTGCACTGGACTCAATGAGAAAGTACTTCAAGCCTTAAAGCATGCTGAGGAATCCTTGTAAAATTCTGGAATCACAGCCTTCCTCACCTTTAAAAGATTAGCAGTGAGACCTCTCCACAGGCCAGTGAATCCATTGACCTTCATGGTCTGAACAAAGGCACTTGTCATTCCTTTGAACTGGACATCAACTCCACCCTGATTTGGAAGAGTTTTACTTTGTGCCTGTCAGAAAAATAATACATTTATTTATTGATAAATTGCATATTACATTTTACATCTTGTAAAACAGGACAAGTTCTGGAGCTAGTTCTTTGATCCTTTGAAATGCTATCAGACACTCTTTGAAGGGGCTATATGTCACTGATAACAAAATTTTCAATCTGAGGCCTTTGTTTAACTAGAAGTTAGAGTTATTGGCGAAGAATGTCATTGGGAAGTGCACAAAAAGTGTAGCCCTGGTTACATTTCAAAGGATGAGAAATTTTTTGGTTATCTTCAAAGCCATTGGACAATGATTTAGCCTAAAATGGACTCCAATAAGGTTAAACAATTTGACCTCACTTGCCTCTCCCTGACACAACTACACCTGGGACAAGACATTTATAGTTACCACATAAGTTCGTCAAGTTCATCTTTTTCATGTGTCTGTTATTGATCATGAATTTCGTCATAACATTGTTAAATTGTCAAAGTAGCTGTGGATCAACTCAGATCCACAGACTACTTTGACAATGTTATGGCGAAATTCATTGTCTATAACAGGACAGACATATGAAAAAGATGAACTTGACGAACTTGTGTGGTAACTATATATGTCTTGTCCCAGGTGTAGTTGTGACAGGGAGAGGCAAGTGAGGTCAATTTGTTTAACCTTATTGGAGTCCATTTTAGACTAAATCATTGTTTTTTATGATAACAAACTGTCAAAGTGTCCGCTCTCACTCGTTGCCGCATCGCATAAATTCACGCGCCTGTCCGCTTATTGACAATACAAATTAGCCAATGAGCGTACAAGAATTTGTGCTGTTATCATAAAAATAATTTACTTTTAGGGGGGTATGGCATACAGGCATGAATTTTTAACTCTTTCATGCACTAGGAATCATTTTTCTCACTACATATGTATGTATAATACTTTTTTCTCGATGCAACATGCTTTTTTCAACTCACTCCATGCACATGGTACGCTCATTTCACAGTGGTCATATGCATCAATTTACTTTGGTACAAGAATCGGTACACTTGCAGGATATTTTTGTTCAAAATCACCCACTCCCCCATCAAAATTCAAATGGCCTACATCTTAGAGTAAGATAGATACCTGCAGTTTCTTCCTGATTGTGTCAAAGGGGTGTGACAACGTCTGAAAAAAATTAAATAAATAAAATGCCGTGCTGACTAAATGCAGTTAAACCACTCTCAATCCTGTTTCCCTTTGATCTGCCATGTTGGTTTCTAACCCTGTTTCTGAATTTCAAACTTTTCACTATTTCACACTGTTCATGTGATGCCTAAATCACTGAGTTTTAACTTCCAATGACAATGACAATGATGTTTATGATGATCATGTTTCCGTTGGCCTAAAATTGACCCTGTTTATTTCAAACTTCATTGCTAAAGCTGAAATAGCAGCATATCTAATCACGAGACCTTTGAAATACTAAATTCAACCTTTTGACCACACTAAAATCTTGCATTGTAAGTAACTTCATCCACTAGACTGTTCACTTCTGATCCTTAGTCAGGAAAAAATTAAAGGCATTGCTTGTGCTGAGATCACCAACAATATTAAAGTGTGTTGTATGGTCCACCTTACTTAGTTTATACATGTACATTAATCCCATTTTTTCAAATAAGGCTTGCACATGGGGCTTGCATCACTGCATGATGCTACTCACATATTGACCATTATCAAAAGATTATGCACACTTCATCATGCCCTTGTTATTTTAAACTCATCCTATTCAACTGTTTTCTTTTCCTCTCAGAATATGAAACAGTGGGGTTCAACAGCTGTACATAACACAAATCCTAATTCAACCTATCTAAATTTTATATAAAGCTCAATAGGCTTCTAAAAGAGTCATATATTCACTGGTGAACTAAACATTTTGGCTTAGCCCTTCTTCAGTAGGTGAATGATCAAGCCACACCATACAAAAAACTGTACATGTATGCATGCACAGAAGTGGCATGCATGAAGTACAAGGTAAACAAAAGCGTCCTGCTAAATATAAAAACTACTGTTTTAGCGTGAGTATGTGTAATACGCGCTAGACCCACAGTCACAAGAAATTGAAGTTAATGTTCAGTCCACTCAGGCAAAGCGTGCCCAGCTTAAAGATTAATTTCATTTCATGCTGCTTGCCTAAATTTTAGTTTCTTATGTCAGCCATTACATTTTATGTTACAAGCACTCTGAATGCCTGGTACCCTCCATCAAACTCTGCCATGCCATGGGACTCACAAGCTCTACCAAGCTCTGGTACTCTTAGCATTTGTAATAATTTTATTCACAAGATGAATGCTCCTTGATTTCCAAAAATAAACCAATTAACAATGTTGTGTTTTGATCACTTCATACTCCATTTACTTTTTACCAGTAATAAGAAGATCATGTCAACAAGAAAAGTCACCTTAGCAACAGCAGCAGCCAGACAGCCACTAATGAACATGTATGTTGGAGTGAGATCACCAGGTGAATTTGCAATTGAGCTGTCGAGAATTCCATATGCCAAATATGAACCTCCGGCAAATGGTATAACACCTAAAAAGAAGGCAAGACACAATGAAATACTCCATCACGGCATGACGTGCATGATGGCATATTAATAATATTATTAGTTTATTTAAAACCATTTTTTTATAATGGGAAACCCAAATGCCTTCAGGATCCCTAAGATTTGACTTTGATTTGCTCAGCTCATTGTACATCACTAGACACCCCTCCTCCTTGCCATAACTAATCACTAGATCAAGCCACAAACAGAGATCATAACCTCAAAGGTTTGCAGTTTATTCACCCTGTACCTAATGTCACTCAGTTTTCCTAACAAAGTAATAACATTTCACGCTTAATTGAAGTTTCTCGTTCCACTGTGCAAGGTGCACACCTGGAGCTAGTCAGGTTGTGATACGAAAAGAAGAATGCAGGTGGGTAAACCTTTTGAACCAAAGAAATAGAAACTATAAAAAAGCAAAATATACCCTGAATTCTAAACACATTTGTAGTGTAGATATGTAAAGCTACAAGATTTCTTGTTTTGACATCACACCCTGACTAGTCACAGGTCCCTATAACAGACCATTTTACACAGTGACCTGGTCTTTGAATAGGAAGGTTGTACAATACACCTGATCTGTAGCGGGTCGCCAAACTGATGACAGTTCATGATGGATCACGACGACCCGTCACTGTTTGTCAGTTTGCGACATTTCTGCTATTGAGCGTCGTCCTCCACACTTATACGTATGTTTGTGCCTCATTATTTTCGAACAAGTAATATTGTTACGTTTCTTTCCCCTGTTTGTTTGTCTTGTTTGCAGGTTGTTGCGACCCATCACAAACCATCACCCCTTTTCACGACCCGCTATGGATCAGGTGTATTGGACATGGATGTTGAATAGCAGTGAGACTGAAGCTGACCTTGCTTTGATACAGACCTCTTCTTTTGTCATGTAAATGCACTCAGTTAGAACACTTAGATTTGCACAACAAAAGCAGTGAGGTCCATATCAAAACAAGGTCACCTGCAGCCTCAATACCATTCAAAGGCCAGGTCACTGAGGAGATAACTGCTAAAATGGACTTGCTTAGTTTTTTTGTAAAAAAAATTTGTGTATCATGATCATAAAAACACTTACCAAGGAATGTTGGTAACAATCCTTTATACAATGCCAAAACTCCCTCTGCTTTCCAGACTTTTCCGAAACCATGCATTATTCCATAATAGTGTGATAAGGAAGGCTTGACATTCTGGACAATAAGTCTTGTCTTCAGCATATCTGCTGGGTACACTAACAGTGCAGCAATAAGGGCGCTTCCCGAACCAGCCACCATCCAACTTTTGGCATTCAAATTGCCTGGCATGTGTGCATCTTCTAATACTGTCTATAAAGTGGGATAATATTTCATTTAAATTTCTCATTAATAATTCATCAAGTTAAAACAAAGAAAATCAGAATCCTGAAGGAGGTTGGACACCCAGCCTTATAGAATATATTTTGATGATTTATACTTCTCTGTTTACTCCTTAGTTTTTTGATTTAGGAGATATATCAAACACTCGGGACAGTGTTTCATCAGCTATCCAAACACCTTGAGTTTTGTCAAAAATACTCCGCTGCGCATCGTATTTTCAACTCTCCTCTCAGTGTTTGGATATTCCGATGAAACACTGTCTCCCGTGTTTGATATATTACATAAAAACCTCAATCTTTATTTGGTGTGAATGTACTGTATCCCCAAAGCAGATGCTTGTATGTGGATATTCTGTTCTTATAACTAGACAAACAGCTTTTTGAGAGTGGCAAATGTTCAGCCAAATGGCACTGTAATATATCACTTGAAGACGGAGACTACTGTATCATTCACATTCATTTTGATGCAAATGTAGTGGCTTTATACTTGAACATACACATAAGGCAAACGTTGGGTCAGTATGAGTTATTTAACGCATTGACATCAGTTTTTCATGCGCTGTCCTGTTATTGCTCATGAATTTCATCATAACATTGTCAAAGGACCAGCAGACTACTTTAACAATGTTGTGACAAAATTTGTTGTCTATAACAGGACAGACCATTGAAAAACTGACGTCCATTTGCTTTTTATGATAACAAACTGTCAAATTGTCCGCTCTTGCTGGTTGCCACATCACATAAATTATAATTTCATGTGTCTGTCCGCTTATTGACAATAAAAATTATCCAATGAGCGCGTGAGAATTTGTGCTGTTATCGTAAAAAGCTCTTTGGAGTTTCCATCTCTCTTTCTGCTTGACTTCTTATTTTTTTACCTTCTTTCCATTTTATTTGCTCTTTCTTTCTGTATTTTGTGATTGCTTCAAGACACCTTTTTGCTCATGGAAAAGGCTCCAGCAGAGCGTTAGGTTAAGTGACAAATTATACATATATATACAGGGCAGCACAGTTCAAGTTTTCTTCAATTTTGAGATTAAATTTTTTGTAGATTTAAGCTTATTGAGTACGTATGACTGGCCCAATTCATTTAGGCTTTGTCCCAGTTTATCACCTGATGGAAGACGACCTTCGTCACCAGGCATGTTGTAGATGTTGTAGGTTAAATTGTTCACAAAATTAATCACTTGAATGATTTCCAATGAAGAACGATAAGGTTTTACGGTACAGTTTTGCTCTAAGTGGATGATATCCAGACCAGCTAGAGCTTAATTAAAACGGCTTACCAGCAAGTTGTGGAATGCAGCCAGCTGTATCGCACTGTAGGGAATAAGTCGCAGACAAGAGATTCTGTTACCTTTCCAGAAAGCTTTTAAACCCTCACTCCGATAAATCCTGTTAAAAGATCTCAAAAATCCAATGCGAGTTTCGGGCGTTCCAACCTGCGCCAACACCTTCACAACTTCGAGTGGCGAGGTCAGAGTTCTCGAGAGAACGCCGGCAATTCCTCCACAGATGATGCTTTGCAGAAACGTCAATCTTTCATCTTCTGCAGGTTTTGCCATTACCGAAAACCAGAGTCTCGAAAACGCTTCAAGACATTTTTTCTCACCGTTTGCCGCGCTAATCTGGCCGACATTTTGTTTATTAGTGGCGTGGAACAATGGTAACTAGAGTTCAGTCTCCTTGGGGATATGGTTTTCGCACATCGACGGAAAACCAATCGATCAATCTATATCAATCGATAAAATTAGTTAATTGGTATCGATTAGTATCGGTCAATTAATGATTAATCGATAACCACACAAAAATCGTTCATCGATTGGCATCGATTGGCACAGGACCTCGAAACAGACGCCACGCCCGCTACCTTGTCCGATCATCCACCATTTTATTAAGCCCTTGGGACGATCCGACCCAGTCTTCTCACTGCAGAGGATATTCCCCGTTGAACGTGTACTCCAATTACATTGCCTTTCCGTGTCATAATGTCTACGCAAGATGTCCGGGTAGAGGCTTGACTGAATAAAAGGTGCATCGTCAAAGGCTATCATCTTTGCTGCAAACAAAAAGAAGGGAAAACGCAGAAACGCGTTTAAAGTTGTGAACCATCGTGGGCAAACCTCGGCCACCTACTGTCAGAGCTTGTGGATCCTCTTTGGCCACTACATACATATATTTGACTATTTTTGTATTTAATTACACTGTAACAAACAATCCGGACAAATAAATATGAAATTATTCAAAACAAATACATTGTTATTTCGGTGTACTGTTCTACAAAAACGGATTCCTGTGGGGGGCGGGGCGTTAAAGGGGCATTGTCACGCTATTTGGCGACTTTATAAATAGCTAGAAGATGTCTTCGCATCAAATGAATTCCAAAATTAATGATCTAGCTTTGTTATTGAAGACTATTTGAAGGTGCTGAAAGTGTTTCTTGTGGCCCTGTCGCCACGGATGGCATGGATGGAAATGGATTGAAATTTGAAAAAATTGGCCAATTTTTCCAAGTTTTGTTGCTACGTGTTCCAAAAATCCTCAAGAAATTTGTTATGGTTAGCCCTCTCTGATAAAATTCATTTGATATCTTTGACGTAGCTTTGCAGAAGCATTTTGTTTATGATTAAAGCCTCAAAGTAATGATTTTAGCACAGAATTGACCTAAAACAGCCAAATCCTCGTGACACTGCTCCTTTAACGTTAAAGAGAAAGAAGACAGTATTGTTCTTCTGTTGACATTAAAATGAAATGTGTTTACAATTACTGAGTACAAAGTTGTGTTTTTCTATGCGTCGATACCGTTTCCGTCAATCTACAACCAATCGATACCAATTTATCTGTCGATTGGTAATGATAACCGATACCAATCGATAACTACACGAATCTTCGCCATCGATTGGTCATCGATTATCAATATCAATCGATTAATTGATATCGATTGGTATCGATTGATATTGATTGTCATCGAGTATCGATTCCATCGATTGGACACTCCGGGGTTGTTGCAGGCCACAGGATAACCAGCACCTAAATCACTGTACGTCCTGGTGGCCAATGGGAAATACTAGGCACAAGGCATTATTGACAGTCAACTTTGGGTTGGGAAGTTCTCATGCCTCCATATTTTTCAGTACGATTACTGTCGCGTTAGGTTAAGCTATTGCCAGGGGCTGGTTAGGGCATCTCTGGCCATTTCTACGGCCACTAACCTTTCCTCAATTTCTTCCCGGAGGAAGGACAGCAAAGTGGGTGGTTCTGCAAATAGGCTTCTCTGCTTGGGCCTGTCATTTACGATTTGCACTGAAAAGATGGTTGATGGTTGTGTTACGACACCACAAGCATCAAAAAAAGGAACCCAGACCACAGAAATAATATAGAAACTGCGGTTACAAACATGACAAACGTATGTTGTAAAAAGCTTTGATTAATGACTTAACGTTTCGTATGCCTCGACATACACCCTCAGAAGTGATGGTTGGATAATGCAATAAGATCTTTAAATGCTTAAGAGAAAGACTGCAACCTAATTAAGACAATTGTGAAAAAACTGAAAATATACAGACCTATTAAAGTCTGCTGGAAAATATATAAAAGGCTAGTAAAGAAGTTTCTTGCTGTCCACATTTTCCTTTAAAGAAGGTTTTAAATCTTTAATCAATAATGATTCTTTAATTCTACAATGAATATCGGAACGCCCCGTTGCTAAAACTTTAAAATGGCCCTATTTAACATTCTGTCCTGTTGAAGTAATGTGATCTGCAATGGCTGATGCTTGACAACTCTTCGTGAGTGTTTTGAAATGTAGGTTTTTCTGTCGTGTAAACGACGCTTCGTTTTACCTATGTAAAAGTCATCGCAGTCCCAGCAGCTAGCCTTGTACACAATTTTAGACTTGAGAAAGCGGTTAAGCCTGTTCTTGTAGGGGAATAAAGAGTTAATGCGGCGAGTGTTACGAAAAATTATTTTTAGGTTAATATTAATACAACCATAGAATTTGTAGATACAAGATTTAAGTTGCTTTGTGATGAATTTACTCTGAAGTTGAACAACTTGGATAACACCCCCCAAACGCCCTTCTTGTTGAGGTAGTACGCATCTCTCGGAACGAGCTATGTGATTGGCTGAAGCAAAAACTGCAACATTTTTTTTTAGTTATTGTGGCCGCAGATTTAAAATCTGTTGTTATTGGTGAATATTAAAAGTCAGGGAGCTTACCATGTAGCAAAAAGATCCGGAAAGTTCGGTTGAAAGTCAAATAATAATAACACTAATTTTCCCGAAAATCCGTGCGGAAATTGAAGACTTCCTCCAGAGGTAATCCTTTATTTCTGTTCAGAGCGGAACCATGCGCTAAATATTCAAGTAGCCAGTTTCTCACTGGCCGAAAACAATATTACGAGAAATCCCACTGCAAGTGGTAAGCGCCATCTCGTTCAGAGGGTTTGCTGATTTTGGAAAAACCTTTACCATTATTCAACTGTCATCCCAACTAGTTCATTCTAACAAATGGTAAGCACCCCTAATTTATGGTTTGTCAGGGTTGTGGGGGTTGTCAGGGTTGTCAGGGTTGTGAGGATTGTGAAAGTTGTCAGGGATTTCAGGGTTTTTAGGGTTGTCTGTTTTTTTTCAAGGTAGTCAGGGCTCTCTGGGTTCTCTGGGTTTTCAGGGTTCAATATGTTTATCACTGCTGTTTGTTTCTTATTGTTAGTTGTGTTATGAGAGTTCTAATAAAATTACGAAGACGAAATAAGCCAATCATATGCAACCATGTCGCATGCATCAACCAATCGCATAGCACGATACGAGAGGTGCGTTTCAACTGTTCTTGTTACTCTAGACGTTTCTTCTCTCTACACCAACATTCCCCATAACGAAGGCATCACCACCTGCAGACATTTCCTTGACACACGAGACCGCAACAGTTCTACTGTTGGTACAGAGACTGTGCGTAATCTCATACGTATGATTCTTACTATGAACAACTTTACCTTCAACGACAAAGTTTACATCCAATTATTCATTACATCTATATCCTTTCTTCATATTGTCCATATTGTTCGCTTAGTAAAATATATTCCATATACAAGGCTAAAAGGTTAAGACATGGATAAAAACGTAAAATGTTCAAACTAAACGTTTTCGGCTGTTTGCCATCATCAGGGTTAAAATGAAGATCCGCGCATACAAATATCTTATGTAATTCCCGATGAGAAAAGTGTTTGTTCAAACTGGGGCGGAATTGCTGGATCATTAGCCCCTCGACGATCCTACGCTTGTGGAATGTTTGTGCTGAGGAAAGAACACGCCAGGTGAAAGAATGTGATGGGTTTTCCCGCAGGTGTTTTGCAGGTTCAGAGGTGTGATCAGGATTTGGATACTTCGCAATTCGTACTGCTAAGTTTCTCACAGTCTCGCCAATGTAATCAACGCCACAAGAACAATCTCTTTTGTAGACAATTTTGGATCTGTGGGTGTTTTTGTCTTTGTTGTTAAAGAGGCTTTTGATTCGCCGTATTTGCAATAAACGTCTTACCGAGTTTTTCGTTTTTACCCCAAAAAGGGACAAGCTGAGCTTGATGAAAATTTCATGTAGATTAGGGTCCATGTCCTCCAATTGTTTGATTTTCAAGAGAAAGGCACTAGTGGCGGCTTTATGTTTTGTGAAACACATCCTGAGACTGGGTGTGGGATATGCTCAAACCGTCCTCCAAAATCTTTTGAGTGTCATCAGAAATCTTGGTCTTCTCAGTACAAAAATTCCGGATACCCCAAGGATAAAAGTCTCATGCCAGGGACCCACAAAAAGGGTAAAAGGGAATATGATTTTTTAGAAAAGGACCGACAATCCCTTGACTGCTAATTAGGAAAAAAATCTGGAGATTTAACTCAGTTTTGAAGCTGACTTTTAATGAGAATATACATTTGGGAAAGAATGCGATTTCCTCCCATCTTGTCAGTCCAGTTGTATTTTTGCACCAATTTAGCATGGAGCTCTCCTAGAAGGGAGTCAGATGTTATTTATAAAGGATTGAGGGTAATATTCTAGACATCAATCCTAGATCTTGGATGTCTTAGTCATCAAAACGCCAGGCCACATACAGTTCCTTGAACTTGTCAAAACCAGCCAAGACACCAGCTCCAGCCATACCACGGAGGATATTAGCTCCCGCACCCTTCATCAGGGACATAAAGCCTTCATTCTTCAAAATCTGGAGGGTGCAATCAATGGAACCCTTGTACTTCACTGCCTGGCCAGATGTCATCATCATGCGTCGGCGGATGGTATCAATTGGGTAGGAAGCCAAACCAGAGGTCACGGTAACTCCATAACCCAAAATGAAGGACAGAACCAAGGAGGCATCATCACCTAACAGGATTGGCTTTAAGGTGTCATACAAACCAAAGTAGAAGCCACGATATACAACAATACCCACACAGGAAATGACGAAGCCTCGGTAGAGTCCAACAATGCCATCACTTGCAAGAGTCTTGCGGTACACATCAACGAGACCATTGAATTGACGCTCGGAGCCTTTTCCAGCTGACTTAGCATCATTTGCCAGTCGAGTTCGTGCATAGTCAAGGGAGTAAACAAAGAGCAGTGACATGGCTCCTGCAGCTCCACCAGAGGCTATGTTCTTGGAGAACTTAGTGCCATAGCTGTCAGACCTCTTTGGCTTAAAAAGGGCTTTGATTTGATCTTTGAAGGCAAAGTTCAGAGCTTGAGTCGGGAAATATCTGATGCAGTTTGCCAGATTACCTGGAATGCGAGAAAACAGGTCACACATGACTGAAATCTCTACAACTTAAGTGCTCTTTGGCGAAAGAAACAAACTAAATGGAAGTCAATAGCCAATCACAGCCAACTGATATACGTCCTTAAGAATCTTTTGAAGTGAGCTCCCGGGGGTGGGGTAATCTGTAAATATTTGGGAAGGGGAGGGAAGGGTGCTGCTGGGACACTGAAACTCTCACACCAGACAAATACTGGACCACGATCAGCTTCATTTTGCAAATCCATTCTAGACTAGGTACCACAAACCCCTATCCTAACCCAAACTTGCTATTTTCAATGCAGCAACTTTATCACTATAGTAGTCCAACATACCCTAATTAAACCAATAATATATTACAAGTCACTTCCGAGTTTCATTTTCTACTATAGAACGCCTGGTAAAGAACCCCATTTTAGACTCATTATTTTTATATATTGGCCTTTTTTCTGTTAAGTTATACCCTGTTCTAGACCAAAACTGTTCATTTTCCAGTATCCATGACTAAACTGCCTGAAAACCATACCCTCCACAGTGGCACATACACATATACAAATGTAGCTTATATATGGGACGTCCCCACCCCTCTTGCAGTGAGCTTCAGTGTTTCTTAAACCAACAAAGATGAAGGACAACAGAAAAAAATGCAACCATTGTTCGAGAACAGTTTACATGTTTTTGAAAGGCATACAAGGTTAAAATGTCAAAGAAGGCATCGGAGTCATGACATTTTTAAGCTTTGGTGAGACTTTGGTTTGAACAGAAATCCCTGCTTAGTTTTAAGAAATATCAGATTTCCTGTTTTTATAAGTTGCCGTATTCAATGTGAATCTAACAATGAGATTGGCTTACCCCTCCAAAAGGAAATAATTCCTTCGGCCTGGTAGGTCCTTTTTGTGCAATCAATGACACCTTTGTATGGAGTATCAAGTCTGCCAGCTTTGATCATTTCATCCTGGTTTTGAACAAGAAGCTTCACTCGTTCAATGGGTGCAGCCGCAGTCTTCGATATGATAGCTGCAGCTCCACTCAACCCAAAGTTTTCGACAAAGTGAAGATTTTTCGTTTTAGCAGCAGACATCTAGAGACAAAAAAAGAAAAACATGCAAAATGAAGCAAGTTACATCTTCAGTCGAACTTCTTAAATACAGACAATATTTCTAGAGGCTGCTTTGTTATAGAGCTATAAAATAAAACGATATGAATTCTGGTTCACCTGGGAGTAAATGAATAGATTATCATTTATAGAGGTGTCTTTAATGAAAGGCGTGACTGTATTAGAAAATAATTATACAGGAATCCTGATCATATAACTCCTTGATGTCCTGAATATTTAACACAATTTATTACTAGCTT
>CM042754.1:3175037-3195037 GCA_022496165.2 Catalaphyllia jardinei | reverse complement strand
CATATTAAAAGTACGAGCCTATGGGGGTGGGGTGGAAGTGTCATTTTAGTCCGGCATAATTTGAGCATTACACCTCCAGTCGAGTATAATTTGGAGCATAATACCCTGGTTTCATGGGTGACGCCCGACTGCACAATACTCTATTTTTCGAGCATAATCCGACAGACCCGACAAAGATTTATGACGCACGTGCACAGCCATTCTTCTGCTCATTAAACCTTTAGTTTGGCGACGTTCCCGTTGTCGTTGTGATATGCTTAAGTTCCCTAATACACATCTACGACTAAGATCTATTCCGTGTGTCTGTCGCAGTGGTAAGTGTTGAAACGCCTGCACGACTTCTGCAGTTCGCAGATGAATAACTTCTAAAGCTTAGCTTTGACTAGGATGTCTCTTAGGGATTTTCCCTTACGATATGAGATGATGGGGGGGGGGGTTGGGTCCTTAAAGATATTTCTCAGTTGTGGTTGATTGTCTATAAGGTGCCATTTCCCCATGAGTGTGTCCTTTAGGTTAGGCAACGCCGGATGGTATTCTTTAACAAGGGGCAGTATTTTCTTAGGTCGGTTTGGTTTTTCTGTGGTAGCGACATTTTTTATCTCTGAAAAGTGTTTTTCTACAATTCTAGCTGGGTAACCTCTATTCTGCAGGCCTGAGAAATATCTATGAAGGCTTTAGAAGTTATTCATCTGTGCACTGCAGGAGTCGCGCAGGATTTTCAACACTTTTACCACCCTTCTTTCCTTTGATGGACAGAAAGTGTTCTCCAACCTCTCTAGGTACAGAGGAGACGCTGATTGTTCCGGGCTGTGGACCGCGCTGTAGTTTTAATGACTCATCTACCTTCCCCCTGTGGCGGTTTAGTGTCGCAACAATGTCTTCGACGTCGAGATCACAAATGTGTCCAACGGGGTATACATCGCCAACACGTTGCGCGTGTACCATAACCGAGAATGGACTGGTTTGAACTTCGCGTCCGCGTTTGTACACGTGGATCAGGTGCTCGCCGGGTTCATACGGGATAAAAGTAACCGCTAGAGTGCCATCGTCGTTGCTGCGCAGAGGTTCCAATGGTTCCTTGCCTCCGTTTGGTCTCTCAAGTTCAGCAGTGATGTCCTCTGGTTGGAATGACTCCGGGATTTTCAGTTTTAAGTTCCATGGTTTGCCAACTGTTGGGCAGAGAGCGGCGACATCCTGGTCATCATAGTAGATGTGAACTGTGAAAGGACAGCCTGGTCTTAGTCCGTCGACCTCCACTTTAGACGCATCGCCACTCGGTTTAACCAGGACTCTAAACGGACTCCTTGGAACTCTCTTGCCGCCGTACTTGACGTCAACACTGTGGCGGCCTGGTTTCTCAGGTACATATTTGATAGTGTAAGTTCCATCTCCATTCTCCTTTACATCTACAGGCAGATTAGGGCCACTAAGCGGTGCTATACTTGCTGCAAAGACAAAAAGATGTGTGTTAAATTCCCGTTTCTTACAATTCAGAGGAACCGCAAACTTTAGTCTTAGAGTGACAAGACAAGTGTTTCTAAATCTAAGATTACCACTTCACTGGTGGGGTGGGGCGAGTATTCAAAATCCCTGGGAACAAGGTTGCCTTGAAAGCTGTCTGTCTCTCTTCTTCCGGCGTTTAAGAGGGTGAGAACAAAAATTAAGATTATCCCGAAGAGTTCACACCTGTCATAGGAGCAGTGCCTGCTTCGGTGCAGTCGGCTACGAAATGTACGGGGGCATCTGTCAGCGGCGACTCGTCCACTCCTGGTCCAGATACCTTGACTTTACTGGCGTCAAAGGGAGGTCCAGCTCGGACACGGAACGGACTGTTAGGGACATGTTTGTCGCCGTATTTCACATTGACAGTGTAACGACCTGACGAGAAGACAAAAATGAGTATGTCAGCGTTTCATTCGCTGGCTTCTCTTTGCTCATCTCAGTTCTTGTCGCATGAATATTTCACGAGTGACCAGTATGCTCTAAACATCTCTCATCCATTAATTTTACCCCGCCTCTCCCAGATCACTGATTCCATAACTGTTGTTTTTTTTTTCAAAACTTTGGTCTGCTTCGAGTGAAAAGAACTTGGAAGTCACGTTGCAGCCAGTTTATGCCACAATTCGGTTACAACTAGCAAATAAAACAAATCTGAATACTTTTATTTGGTACGCAACGAAAAGATAAACAGCTGAGCGGCAAAAAAGTACATACAAACTGACAACAATAACGACACACCATAACACACACGTGCTTGATTGATAAATATGGGTATTTCACCTTCATCCTCAGGTGTATAACCCACGGTACAGACTCCATCTCCTTTCTCGCAAACAGGCTGAGGTTTAAGGGTTTTCCTATTAGGTGTCTCTACAGTAACCTCCAGGTCAGCATCACCAGCTTCCGAAGTATCCACAGTGAATTCTTGAGGTGTCTTAGAGTATAACGGATTAATACGATCAACACCTGGTCCATAGCACTTCACTTTACTTGCATCAACTGGACGTGTCACCTAGGAAATAAAATAAGTATAAGGCATCCCATAGAGCGTTTTCACTCAGCAGGCATGCAAATTTATTGCAACAAAAGAGAAAAGAGTTTAACTCCCCACGGGATTTTTTTGGGACACCAACGTGTTGCTGTGAAGTCATGTGAAAACGCTATTCACTTTATAATGCAAACCTTTGCGTTGAAGGGACTTCTCGGGATGTGCTCATCGGCGAACTTTATATGGATCTCATAATCACCGGGCTCTGTGGGTGTATACTTCACTGAGCAAGTTCCATGTCCATGGTCATTGCAAGTCAGTTTTGCCTCAGAAGGTCCTTTGATGGCCAGGCTCAGGCCGCCAGCCCCAGCTCCTTTGGTTTCCACGGTGAAGTCAGCTGGCTTACCCACGAGGGCGTGTTCCAAGCCGTGTCCATACGCTTTGCACTTTTTTGCATCCGTGGGAAGAAGAACATCGACCTGTGAATAAAGTGAGAACAGTTTTCAATTCTTCGAATGGATTCACATCTACCCTCATGTGATCATTCGTAGCCGGTCGAACAATATCCAAAAGGTGTTGCGTGACAAACAGATAATGGCTTAGAGTGTTGTGATGTGGATAAACTATTGTTTATGTCATGCAGTGAAACTCGTGTTATGCGGAAATGCAAACCAACCTTGAACGGACTGCCAGGAATGTGATCACCTCCGAACTTGACGCTCAACGTATGTTTTCCCTCTTCAAACGGTGTGTACGACACAGAACATGTACCATCTTCATTGTCAGTGACTAAGGTGTCTGTGTGTGCACCAGATGGGTTGTCTACTGCCGCCATCAACCGTCCCTCTACTGAAATAAAGCACAAGTTACTCTTTCAGTTCCAAGCTTAACTACAAATTCTGCTTCTAAACTTATTGTAATTCAGTTTCTTAATCTATGGTATCAGCGATGTCCGGAAAGTTGAATAACGGCGTAACGAGATTTTTCACAACACCCCAACCCACTTACCCCTAACCACGCCCAACAATCTAGTAGCGCTAAGCACGCTACGCCATAGGCCATATTCGTGTCATCGGTATTGAACTGGAACTATAGGAGGCCCATGCGGGAATATCATGGATTTTATTTGCATTTGAAAAAACTCCCCGTATTAGCCCCAGCGGCAAGTCAGTTCCTCTACAAAACCGAGTAGATGAAATTGGTCTATTACAAAGGAAAAGCCCTGGGAATGAGCTTAAGGACTCTCTTACCAGCAGATTTACAGTCGACATCAAACTCAGCAAGTCGATCGATAATCGCCGTCTCCAGTCCATCGCCTTGAGCTTTACATTTTCCAGCGTCACCAGGCTTGGCAACCTCCACAGGGAAGGGGCCGCCGGGCCCAGGGATATCATCAAATTTCACATCGACCTTGTAGGCTCCTTCCACAGGTGCCACGTACTCACACTTGAATGTGTCCTTTCCTTCTTCCGTTACTTTCACGAACACAGGACAACCACCTTCTAAAAATAGAACAAAAGACGGCTTTATCTTATTGTCAATCGATAAAACTTCAACTAGATACAACAAAAAGGTTAGACTACGAGTAAAGCCTCTCATTCGCCTGGTCCGTCGTGCGTGACGCGTTAAAAAACCATTCTCATATAGGACAGAAAGATACATACTGACTGGTTCCACTTTCACGTGAAGATCTCCCTTTCCTGCTTCAGAGGCATTGATAGTAAAATACGTGGGCTTGCCAGGTTGCACTCCGGTTGGTTCGACCCCAGGTCCTGTCACTTTTACTTTTGACGCGTCAGACTTGGGAGAGATGGCAACTTTGAATGGACTACCCGGCGAATGCACTCCACCGTACTTGACGCTGACTTTGTGGTTACCTGAAAATATTACAGAACGAAAATAATGCTCTTCAAAATGATCTGGGCCGTGAAAGCCGTGAAAAGAAACCAGCAGCGAGTCTTTCTCACTACATACCTTTAACTTCTTTTTCCCAGGTAAGCTACAATCGAGACCAACAGCCAATGGCTATAGCTAAAACCTGTCGCCGATGGCAAGAGTGGGACAATTATTGACTGGTGGCAAGCGTGAGAAACGCGAAGTGAAACACGCAATGGGTCTTGAAGACACCCAACTAGGTTACGTTACACAGTTTTGGAGCGCAAGAGGGCACGAGAAAATAGCATTCTACCTTTCTTTTTGGGATAGTAAGTCACAGTATATATTCCATACTCCTCTTCATCAATGTCGCATTGAACAGGGCTGTTCAACTCATCCACTGTTTCAACCTTCAGTTCAGCATCACCAGCCATGCGAGTGTCAATATCAATATCTGCTGGCTCACCCGCGCGTATCCCAGGCTCAATTCCAGGACCTTCAACTTTGACCTTGGAGGCGTCAAAAGGATACGAGATTTTTACTTTGAAAGGACTCCCTGGGATGTGCTCAGCGGCAAATAAGATATTGATGACGTAATCGCCAGGGTCTGGGGGCAGGTAAGTGACGTCACATGACCCATCACTATTTTCTTTATACTCAATCTGCGCCTCTGATGGTCCTTCAATGGTTAGGCCAAGGCCACCCTCGCCAGCTCCTTTAGTTTCAATCTTGAATTCATTGTCCTGATTGACAAAGCCCTTGTCAAGGCCGGGTCCAAAAGCACGGCACGCTGTAGAGTTGGTCTGGCAGACGTTGACGCTGAAGGGGCTCTTAGGAATACTTTCAGAGTTGAAAGTGATGTTGACCGTGTTCGCACCGACTGCTGTTGGATAGTACACCACAGAATAGGTTCCATCTTTGTTGTCGGTGATGTCCGCCGGAACCTTCTTGCCGTTGTTGTCGATCACTCTGACATCAACATCGCCCTCTTCTGCCTCTTTGGTGAAAACTGTGAACTCAGCCGGCACACCTGAAAAAAGAAACACTTTCATGTTATTTCCTGGTCTCTGAAATTCTTATTCCTCGACCCTGCACTTGAATTAAACGAAGGTCTGGGAACAGCCTTTTCTTCCGAGCATGTTCGTGAAACTTCGGTAACCCGCTTGTTAACGAAAAGTTTCCGAAAATAAAGTTGGCCCCAGACCTCACATTTTCTGGCCGTGTACCAATATGGCGGTAGGGACTTGTGAAGTAAAATTCATCTTCATTTTTCAACATTTTCTGTATAATACAGCCTCTGTGCTCCAACTTTCAGTTGTCTACAAACCGCTGCAGAATCTTTGACAAACGAAACAGGTTTTCGTTAATCCATTGTTGCAGAAATGCGACGGGTAAGTTCACCTAATGTTTATAAAAACTCGATGCATGGCTCCTCCACTTCCACTCAGATTTCCAAGACTCTTAATTCGACGGGCGGGGGGAGGTGTCGATAAAGCAATAAACATCTACGTGCACATGAAGAGCAGAGTTATTAGTAAAGGACCGTTCTCATTGCACTCTTGAAACTTTTCCGAGTGACGTAAAAGAACCTTACCTGCTACAACACCCTCAGGCTGTAAACCTGGTCCTTCAGCATACACTTTCTTGGCATCTCCTGCAGGTGATATTGTTGCCATAAAGGGACTCTTGGGAATGTCTTCGTCCCCACAGGTGACGTGAATCGCATAATTCCCTGGCGTAGTTGGGTAGTAGCGCACATCCCAGATGCCTGGTGATCGCTCTTGACAGTGAATTTCTGGTTGTGATGGGCCTTCAATGGCAAATCTCAGACTGTCGATTCCTGCTCCTTTGGTTTCGACTGTGAACTCACATGGCGTGCCTGCAGTACCTTCGAGGTAATTGTTGAAAGGGTACAAGCACTGTGAGACATCTAAATGTAACTTAGCTTAGCCTGAAGAGAACACTGATCCAACACTTATTTAAACTTCTAAAGTAGTACACATATCGAACCCTATGAAGCGACCACCCTTGGGAGAAATGGGGATGGTCGCTTATAATCAATAGGCCTTTGCAACTTAGTAGGGGCTGGTCAATGGTGTAAACCTAAAGGCGATCATGACAAATTTGTGTTTGAATGGTTTTATTACTACTGGAGGGTTCAAAGTTAACGACCAACTGGTCGCGTTAACTCTTGTGTGAAATATACTGATTCCTCTATTTGTTTTCCTTGAGTTCAACACGGCTAGAATAGGCCCATATTGCAACCGAAGCCTGGGGCGCTCTTTTCATGGAGCGTTAAGTGTTCTTTTGGAGTAGGTGCTCCCAGTATTTGAAGCTGTGAGCCTAAAATGTTTTCATGGAGCGTTAAGTGTTCTTTTGGAGTAGGTGCTCCCAGTATTTGAAGCTGTGTGCCTAAAATGTTTAACTCTGCACCTAAAAAGTTGCATCTGGTCGCACAAGTGCTCCCAAAGCCAAAAATAAACTTTGAGCCCTGCCTGGTCGCCTTCTATTTTGGGCTCTTTTCTGTCATTGTCTTTTTGCAAAACAAAGCTAAGTTCTGCGTATTTTTATTTTAAATGGCAGGCTAGTTAATAGGGGCTTTATCTGAAGTATTGTACAGATGATAATGTCGTGACTTTGATAACTGGCCACTTTAATAGGTTGCCGCTTAATTGAGGTTCGCATGTATTTTTATAGGAAAGAAATTTAGGAAACATAACAGTAGCTCCCACCTCCACACATCATTCCTAAATTCACTCAAGTGCCAAAGTAAATAGCCAGAAATGAGAGGTCAAGTGTAAAACCAAAACACTAAAACCTAGCAGGCTAACAAAATGGCAAAAACCTTTACCTCGGGGTTTTCAAATTTAGCCGGCGCCCGGCGTACGTCACCAGCTTCTTCAAGCATTTGCACCGGGTACTTTTCGTGTTCCAAATTTTATTAATTAAACAATTGTTTCACCAAAGTAATCGTGATCTGATCTTTTCGATGAAATCAATAAATGCCAACTGATGAAAATAATAAATAAACACTGCGGCTATTACATGTACCTTTTGATTTGTCCTAAATGTCGCCGGGTAAATACCCTTACTGCGTGCACTTGTTAAGAAGCCTATTTAGTTTATTTACATTATTAAGTTAAAATTTTAGGAGAGGGTTGGGTTGGTGCTTAAACCTAGGAGGGGACTTATGTCCTATTGTTTTTGCACCAGTACTGTGGTACAAATCCTTAAATAAATAAATAAATAAATTTTGATCTTCGAAGCGAGAGCTTTTTTTAGCGGGAAAATCTGCGCGTGTACACGGACAGTCATTTGAACTATGAAGCATCAAACGATGATTTCAGCTTTCCTTTTAACTGCCGAGAAGTCTCAAAGACAATCAGGTAGATATAGTTTTTGGAATAAGAGTTAACAAATATTTCGTGTTGTTCCAGTTTTGAAGGTGACGATAAAACAATATGCTGAGGCTGAATTGACGTCAGCATCCGTAGATGTAGCGGCATCCGCGTAGTAAATACCAAGGCAGTCTTTCTCGTGAAATGTTACTCATTATGGTCTTATTGCACCAAATGTAGTTTCAAGGAAAGGCTGAACCGCTGAAAGAAACCTTCAACCGCACAAGTGTTGAGAATTTTAGACAAATTAATCTGCGAATTGCAGCGAATCGAAGTAGAAACAAAACGAGACCGCTGACTTTGTTGCGATAATACTTTTTTCTATAAGGATCGAAGGATATGTTTGTAAAAGGAGGGATATCAGCGGAAGCCGCTTCATGACAATATTACGTTTATTCCGTTGTTTCATCTGCAGCTCTCCTTCGTTAAGAAAGCAAAAACGCTCTTGAGTTGGAATTGCAGGAAAATTCTCTAAAACTGAATTCAAGGGAAATGTATTCATTTTGTAAACTTCACTGGTATAGCTATAGCGTGTAAAGACAGTAAAACAGTAAAAATTTGCATTGCATGTTTCCATGACTTGAGACAAAACAATTGCAAACTTTTGCTTCAAGCAGATTTTTTCGAATGTCTGCCAATATTTTGTAGTAATAGTTTACTACAAAACTCAAAAAAATATTTATTTTTAACTTACGCAAATGATTTGAAATGCTGTAGTATTACAGTTCAGTTTTATATTGCACTTCAATTCGAAGTACAAGAAGTAGATGTAATAAGTACTGTAGTCATGCAAATGTAAAAGCATAGCGTACCATTTTTGTAAAAGTTTTCCAACACTAACGCTCAACAAAATCAGTTATGGGTGCAAACAATGCACGGGGATAAACTTTATTTAATCAAGGCAACATGATTTTCAAAATTTTCCCTGGAAGCTCCCCAATCCTCTCTGCAGACATTAAGGGATGGGGGTGCTCCCCCCCCCCCACTCCACAAGGCTGCCATTATTGCAATGAGATAGTGCTCCGGCTACTTTTCAATTTATTCCTGCTACTTTTTTCAACTTGAAAACCCTGATTACCTCTCTCCAAACCAGGTCCATACGCTTTGATTCTACTTGAATCAACACTTGGAGCAACGTTGACATTGAAAGGACTGTTTGGAACCTGAACAGAACTCCAGGTGACATTGACAACATACTTTCCAAATTTGCGAGGATAGTAGATGCATGAACATGTCCCATCACCGTTGTTCTTGATGTCAACTTTTTCTTCTCCTTCAGGCCCTTCCACCAACACATCCAATTCACCATCACCCGCACCCTTAGCATCAACCGTAAATGGTGCTCGCTCTCCAGCCTTCAAACCAGTTGGCTCAACACCTGTAACAGTATTAACAAACATACATGTATACATGTGAGAATGGCTTTTGTCATTATCAATTAACCCAGGGAAATACCAGGTTTTGACTATGGATCCAAAGACCACTTCAGTACACTTGTCCATAATTTCGAGGTATGGCAAAAATCATACAAAATAACATGAGAGAATTTCCAATGGGTGTCTTAAGCCTAAGGAATTACTTTTCACTTTTAACCAACCAACCAATCATGCTGATATAAAAGACAATAAAATCTGGCAGGTGAATAGTCAGGAGCAGTGTTCCAGATAGTTTAGAGAAGGGTCTCTGGTAAAAACCTCTGCTAAGTCAGCTAATGACTTTTTTATTACTGTAAGACTGATTTTTAGAGGAATACAGCTGCCGCTAAGGGACAGCATATTGGTTTTGTTTCAATTGTTTATTGACGAAATTAAATTCCCTGGCACAAATTTTCTCCGCGATCGCGAAATTAAATAGTCGCGAAATGTGCTGAGAAAATTTTCGCGAAATTTAAGTCCAGCGAAAATAAAAGGTAAAAGGTAATTTGGCTACAAAAGCAACCGGTCTTAACTGTACTTTGAGCTCATTGCCAGAGAGTGTGGAGATAGACACTTACAAGATTTGCTTACCTGCACCAAACACTCGCACTTTTGATGAGATGGGTTCAATTGGAGGTGGGCTCACCAAGACATGAAAGGGGCTCTTGCTAATTGGTTGTCCTCCAAACAACACCTTGATAGTGTGTTTTCCAGCATTGACAGGCTGGTATTTAACAAAGTACTGACCATCTTCCTGTGGTTCAACAATAATGTCCACATCCTCTCTGGCACGTGGATCAATAACTTTAACTGACACCTGTCCATCTCCAGCACCTGTTGTGAACACAGTGAAATCTGTGTACTTGCCAGCTTGGGTTCCTTCAGGCTGCAATCCAGTTCCAGTGGCGTAAGCCTGACTGGCATCAACATCTTGACTCACTTTCACTCGGAATGGACTCTTGGGGATATGTCTCCCATTCCATTTTACATGCACATCATATTTTCCTAATACAGCGAAAGTCATGCTTAGGATTAGCTAAAATTAACTTACAATGTTAAATCTCCTCAACTATTAATTAATTAACTCCCTAACTAGTTAGAAGAACAACAAGATAGTGGCATGTAAATGCCCGAATTATTAGTAATGCTAAATTTATTTTTATAAAGTATTAAAATAAGAATTTGTTAATAATAGCGGAGCTCCGGGGGCCCCAAGAGGAGCCCCATAACCATATAGGAAAAAGAAACCCACGTACTGATTTTCTCATGGTTATCATGGCCAGCGGTGTTGCTCGTGGGCGCGTACGCACGACGGTGACGACGGTGGAGTCGCGCAACATGGCGGCCATACTCCAAATAATAGGTTGATAGAGACATGCAGCCTTGGTTTACCGTGCACTTCTTTGATATTGGACATCCATTCACAGCGGTCAAATGAGTGCGCATGCTTAAGCCGCGCGCGCGCGCGCGTGGGAATGGATTGCACCATTTCCATAGAAACAAGCAAGCGCCAAAATGGTGGCAGATTTAAATTTCGCGCTATGTGTTTCATTTCGCAAGGATAAGCCGAAAACAAAACAGCTAAGGTTTTTACCTTAAACACAGCTCTAAAAGGGGCGTCTCCTTTATATATCTTTTTCAACAAAGAAACTCTCTCTGCAACAATAGTGAATTTTCTTGTCGAATTTACGAGTTCGTAGCGAAACATGAAGACTTGTTTTTATCGCAATAGTTGTCGTTGGTCTCTCTGGGGACAGATTTTCGGATGAGAAAGGCTGTTGCCTAAGCAGTAAAACTCGGGAAAAGAACGTTTGTAGGGGCAGAATGATTGAACTTAGTACGCGAGATGGCTCGAGTGGCGTGGGGTTGACCGTGGAAATTTTGTGGGAAAAGTAATGGTAATGGACTGAGTGGAGTCCAATTCGGTCTGTAATCATACGAGAGATAACAAAAGCGGACGCCCGCGAAGCGTGAGTCTAATTTGTTCATCACGAGTATGATTACAGACAAGTCTTATTACCAAATTGAAATCCATGTTCTTGGATTAGAGTGCTAACTCTTGCTTTTGTTGCTTTGCTTTTTGTTGTTGCTGCGCTATTTTTATCTTAAACGCATGTTTCATTATAAAAACGACGAGAAGTCAAAGACTACTGCAAGGCTGACACAACGTGATATATTAGAAACAATATTTCGGCTGGCCAAACCAGCCTTCTTCAGGTTTAGATGTTACTAACTTACAAAAATGAGATTACAATATAATATAGTGGAGAATGTCGTAATACATATTTCGAAATCAAGAGGAGTGACGGAAATGACGAACGAAGCAAATAAAATAAAGTAAAGATAAAACAGGCTTTCTAAGGTTACAAATTTTACGATTCTTCACGTCTATTCATACCGTCAGGTTCCAGTGTTCTCGCTAAATCTATTAAAAAAGACTCTCTGGCTCTTCTTATTGAATCACGTGACGAGTGGATAAGTTCGAGTGGAATTAGTTGCATGTCAGTATGTCAATGATTAGGATGAGACAGAAAATGTTCGGCAACAGTGGTGGGTTTGGATTTAATGTTAGTTTTGTCGACAGCGTCTATGTTCGTTGAATCTGTCTTTGAGACGTCGCTTAGTTTCGCCTATGTATTGTAAATGGCAGCGGTTACACTGTATCATGTAAATTAAATGTTTGGTGTTACAGGTTATGTGTGACTTGATTTGACGGGTTGCACCAGTAGAGAAGAAAGTATAACCCATAACCCATCACTTCCTCACATTTCTAGTATCCTACGCAAACATTTCCATATATTACTTTCCTCTAAACGCTACAGGGAAGTTTTTAAGCAACCACCCATCGTCGCTTACAGACGCACTTCTAACCTTCGCGACATTTTAGTTAAAGCTAAGCTGCCCACTGTCACAACTCCTAACAACACTAGTTTACCACCAGGATCATTCCGCTGTGGACAAGATTGCGCTACTTGTCCTTACATTACTAACGGTCTTACACACTATACTTTCTTCTCTACTGGTGCAACCCGTCAAATCAAGTCAACCTTAGAAAGCCTGTTTTATCTTTACTTTATTTTATTTGTTTCGTTCGTCATTTCCGTCACTCCTCTTGATTTCGAAATATGTATTACGACATTCACCACTATATTATATTGTAATCTCATTTTTGTAAGTTAGTAACATCTAAACCTGAAGAAGGCTGGTTTGGCCAGCCGAAATATTGTTTTTAATATATCACGTTGTGTCAGCCTTGCAGTAGTCTTTGACTTCTCGTCGTTTTTATTTTTCAAGTTTGGCTGATTAAATCTCCATTGAGATCCAACGTTTAATCAAGCAGGATCTTCGTTCACGGCTTTGCAATTTATCTAGTTTGTTATTGTTTCATTATAAATTTTGTAATATATATTTAGTTTCAGTCTTAATATTTTTGCTCTGCCATTGACAATTCTAGTTTTTACTCCATTCTTAAAGGCAGTCCTTTAAATAAGCAAAATAGCTTCCTGGACAGCCTGCCTTATGCATGACTATTTTTTTTTTGTAACTAGTATAATAATTTCTAATAGGCAAATAAAATGAACTGAACTGAACTGAATTAATCATAAAAATTACAATTTTCGAGAAAAAAATAGCCAAGTTATGAAAGAAAGGTAAAATTCGCATTAAAATACCTACAAAGGAGATGAAAAACCTCTTACAGGTAATTGGGCGCCAAAAACACAAAAGCAAGCGCTCGCACGCATGCACGTCATTACAACTTTGAATGTGATTGGTTGATTTAAACTACAACTTCGAATGTTATTGGCCTATTGAACTGTCCGATAACAAACTGTCCAATAACAAAGTGTCCAATAACAAACTGTCCGATAACAACTTGGCAAGTGAATTAGTGGCAAAATAGGAGTTTTTTAAACCAATCACAATCGAGGAAATTGTAATTTTTATGATTAAGAGGGAAAGTGACCGGAAGTGCTTGAATCACGCGCGTGTTCACGCGAGTGCCCAGTCGTTTGACCGCTGTGGAGGACATCCACGTTATGAGCAATTGACACCTGTCAAAACAAGTTATCTGCTGACCAGTATCACGTGACCATAGCGCGGGCTCAAGTCTACAACTCATCGAAGTCACGTGTTTTTTTGAAGTTAACCACTGACCAAATGCTGGTTTTCGATTGGATTGCGGGCTCATGTCAGGTTAACTTGTTAAAAACAGTTCAGGATTGTTCGGAAGTCGGCTAACGCTAGCCTAGGATTAAAATTTATCCGAATTATAACGTTTTCTTCTATACAAATGTTTTTTCCTGCTTTGGTTTGTGTTTATAAAACTCAAAACAGAAAACTTCACCTCAAAGTTATAGAACTCAAATCAAAATTGTACCTTTTCCTGGGTTAGCTTACTGAATCGGATTTTTAACAACCTGGCCAAGGAGCTAAGCTTTTAGGCTGGCCTAAATCTATATATTTTTTGGGGTTTGAAGGGTTGATAATCAAATTCACCCAACTTGTAGTAAAAGAAATTTACTGGGGTCAGTAAGGAGAATTTGTCAATACAAGTCTTAACCCATTCAGCCTTGACTTGTCACGGCTTTTTTCCAATTTTTTTTTACAATCCCCTGTTACCCATATATACCATTTAAAAGCTATTCTGTGCATCCCAAAAATCCCATCAACAACCTCATAGCGAAAGTTTTGGCCCAAACAAGGGTTTGAAAAGAGGGAATAGAAAATTCAAAAAGTCAATTTTTGATAAATATTAGGTACTGTATACTCCTAGACTATAGCTTATTTTACAGCTCTCAAGGAGTAGGTTAATAATAACCAATGTACTAGAAGATGCATCGTTATTGTAAGGAAAAAAGTTCCAAACCTTCCAGCGGTGGTGAACCATATCATCATAGTGGTGACAAACAAGCAACATGTGTAGTCTCAAAACCAGTCAAAGCTGGCCAGAGAGTGCACATGTTGTCAAAGTTCTTCAAAGCTACATGTAAGTTGTTTAATGTTAGCCTTGCTCATGTACAATAAACTAAGGAGTGTTGTGTTTTCTTGTGTTTTCGTCCCAGTCTGTCTATGGGGGAGGGATGTTTCCCAATTATGCTTTCATCAAAATTGGCCAGATTTGAGCCAAACAGTGATGTTCCAAGCACACAAGTGCTCTCCTGTGTTGAAAGGGTCAGACATACTTTATTTACCTTGCTTCTGTGGAAAGTATTGACATTCGTAGGTATGATCTTGATTGTCCTGTACAATTACTTCCTCTTCTGACTTTCCAGATCCCCAGACAGAAACATTCAACTTTCCCTCTCCAGCACCTTGAGTGAAGACAGCAAAATTGGCTGGCTTCTTGACAACAAGGCCTTTTGGTTCTACACCAGGTCCTTTGGCAGAACACTTTGCCGAGGGGTGGGTCCTTAAGCGCAGGGGAGCACCGGGTTTCAGTTTTGCCTCAGGAAAGTAGGAGACATACGTCATGACACTCAGCTCGTCAACATTAGGATTAGTGATTTCTTCTGGTGTGATAACCTGTATGATTTTAAGAAAATTAAGTATGTCAGTTATGTAGCACTGAATTGGTACACTTAAACATTTTTAAAATGACATATACTCTTGATATCTCTAAAATTAGCCCTGAAGAGTCTTAACATCTTCCCTTGCACTGTTCACCTTTATTTTGAATTGAGCTTAAGGACATTCAACCCCATGCCCCTATAATATCCACCTTGGTTAACAAACCCACTAAGTCATGCTCTAGCCCTTGTCAACAAAGTTCTAATATCCTTTTATCAATCTTCATTTAGAACTATGCGTCTGCTCTATCTGTATTCTTGTACTATTCTAAAGAAAATCTGGATATGAAAAATAACTGCCACTCAATATCCTAACTGCAACACTGAAGCTACGATGTACTGTACGCTATACTATACTAGTCACAGACAGATATCTTTCTGCAATCTTTCTACTCCTGTGGAGCGATTTTTTGTTGTATAGATGTAGATATTAAGTTTTCTCTTTGATGGCATAAAATGCACTATAGAAATCTTTGACTACTACCACTTTTATTCTTGAACACACTACAGGTACAATAAGCTTTGCTGATGCAGTGCCACTTCCGCCCACTCATATAATATAACCCTACCCATCCCCTCCCCAGACTGTAAAATCTCTACCTGAGGAACACTAAGCCAGTCTTCAGCAGCTTGCATTGCTTGTCTTGCATTTTCAAGTCCATCGGCAGGGTCCAGATCTTCACACTCTAGGAAGAGGCCAGGAGCAACAGCATCTACCAGGCAAGCTACAGCTCGTCCATCATTCCAGTCTTTATTCAAATTGTTCATTGGAACAGACTCTGGCATCTTACTTTTGGCCCATGCAAGAAGTGCTTGTTTGGGCGTCATCTTCTCTCCTTCATCGTCCTCATCATCAAGATATGGCATGCTGATCTGGTACTTCAGAATCAATGTCCATATCAGACCCAGAATCAATTTAATATTTCTCTGGAAGATGTCACTAGCATCTGGCAATGAAAAAGCAGCATTTCAATACTAGGCAATTTAAATCAGCATCACTGAGATCAGCTATTCTGCCAGTGTGAAATCTGTAGGTGATTAATTAACAAATCTTTTGAAACTAGTGTTGCAAAAAAAATGCACAGTACAGAGAAGGGAACAATTTAGATAATATCTCACACACTACTGGGAGCCATGTAAAAATATAGATTTTGAAGGTTGTGGTATGTTTATTCCTCTTTCAGAAGATCTCTGACCAAATGTGTAGCACTCAATATATTATATCTTTTTGTCACCTTTTTGTTCGTTTCATTTCATTTTATTCTGTCCTATTTTGTTTCATTTTGTTTCGCAAAATACAGCAAGCCAGTGGCAATACATATAAAAGACAGTCAGAACTGTTGAATGCTAGTCAACACTGACAAAAGCATTTTCAGCTGATATACAGATCATGAAATATCACTTTTCAACATGCATCACTGAACCCACTGCCTCCTGTGCCGTCCGTAACCGCCAGTGACGAGCCTTGGACTTTCTTCCACTTCTAACGTCATCACTTTTGGCCAAATTAGCATCATCAACTTCTGAAGGAGGAAATATCTTTCCAATGATACCTAGATCAGAGTGATCGGCCTAAAGGAGCCTGAGATATGCACAAAAATGCTAAAAAAGATGAGTGAAAAACTCAGAGCAAAATTTCTTGCTACTACACCTAGCTGCTCCATGGTAAAAATTGCCCCCCTCGATGACTCTTTCGTAAAAGTTGTTTTAACCACAAGCCAGCCCAGTAAAAGGCCAATCACAAAAGCAAAAAGAAAAGAAGAGGAGAAAAGGGGAAGGGAAAAACAAAAATTCAAAAATTGAAAAGCCTAAAGACGTAGGTCACCTCCTCGTCCAAAAAAAATAATTTTGATTTCTGGGCATCCCCGAGCCAAAAGGTCGTAAAACGTGATTTTAGTGGTATTTCATGGGCTAGCTGTTGTGATGCAAATGCATTTTCGACCAGATTAAAGCTTATTTGGCCAAGATTCAGCCTCAAAACCACCAAAATGTCCAAAAAATGCATTTTTGGCAAAACGTTCCAGGAGTCAATGGGTTAACATTGCTACACATTTTGTACATGTGCATCACAGCCTGAAGAATTTTTTCTCTGTCTAAAAAATGTCCATCGTAAGGTTTTAAAAATGTAATAAAAAAATTCCCTTATTCAAACTAACTTTAACACATGCAAAATAATATAATTAAAATAATAAAAATTATTAAATAATAAAATAATTCTCTATTATGTCATAAGAATACCATCACGTCTGGCAAAGTCTAATGTACTTTACAAGTGGTTATTATTCCATCCACACAGGCTTTATCCCAGAGTAAATATCATAAATTACACCTAATCGAAACTCATATGCATACTTTTTAATTCCAGAACTCCAACATATATCACAATGTGTAATTATTGCAGGTCATAATTACATAAATACCATCATGTCTGAATAGTCAGGGGCATATGTAATATAACTGCAACACATAGGTCATTTTGGTTTAAAGATCTCGACTGCTGTCTTACAGAGAATATTGTCATGCAACAATATTTTTATAAGTCCTTTGCAAGCTGTCTAACTGTATCTGAGAATGCAGATAATTAAAACAGCTACTAGATGCAATGGAATGAAAACTATGTCCTGTCCTTAACTATATCATAGTTAATAGAGGAGAATGGTTAGGAAGGGCAGCAAACTTCAAAAGGAAGCCCCATTGTTTGCGATTGAAGGTTGAACCGTACCATCACATGATCACGGTACTTGTCACGTGACAATCCAAAAAAGTGAACAATAACCTACTTCAAAAGGAAGCCCCATTGTTTGCGATTGAAGGTTGAACCGTACCATCACGTGATCACGGTACTTGTCACGTGACAACCCAAAAAGGTGAACAATACCCTACTTCAAAGAGTCTCGCTGCCCTTCCTAACCATTCTCTATTAACTCTGACTATATTGGGGGGCTTATTGTCTGAAAAGACTCATGCCCTCCAGCTTTTCAAATTTGAGGTATCAATATCGCAATTAATTTTAACAACTTTTTTTTTATCATACCAGATTAGTTCTAGTTGTTTGGATGCTGAGGAGTTATTCCACTGGCAGCCAACATTAGAATTTTAATGTCAGACCTGCATGTCTTCTTTATTCAAGTACAGTCCTTTAACAGAAAGTGGGGTGCAAGATGGCAGAAAATTTATTCAATGCTTTAAAGCTTGGGACAAAAAACAAATATATTCTATTCTTTTTTATGACGAGATGCAAACAAGTATTATTTAAAGAAGCATATTTGTGCTGTGTTTCCAACACCTTGGTTTTCAAAATTGGGAGACAACACGTACAGCTTTATAGGAAAATGATAAAAGTTAGTATCATTCATGATTAAATGCCAGTTGTTTGCTCGATTTGCATTAGAGTTGGGCAATATAAAATGAAATAAGCACAATACACTTCCGGCATGACATAATTTATATTATTAATTTCCTTAAGCCAGAATTGCACTGTTTTTTAATCGTTTTTTCTTTTCTGTTATGTTGTTAACTATTTGTCATTTGTTAGATTTATACAGTCTTTCCCATAAAACCGTGAACGCTTGAGAAAATTTCTGGAATGTTTATTGTTTCGCGACTAATCAGATGCGAGATGAAACCGCAAAAGATGACCGACAAACCGCAGCAGGAGTCAGTCACGACTTTGATGCAAAAAAAAAAACGAGCTGGCTTTTTCTTTGACCAAAAATCTTCAATTCTCCCTTTGGATTCCTCTTTTTTTTACCACAAGCCAACACCGGTCACTTGACTCTGGCTGTTCAAAAACCAAACTACCGAATAGTCCTAAAAGTGAGTGCAAATTGTGAAAATTTGCAACGGTACAGGCGGGTATCAGCTACCAAAAAACACCAACATGACCTTTTGAACTGTACGTGAAACAAACACCGAAAAGCATGGCTTGTGATTGGCTCAATCTTTCTTGCTTTCAGACCCGCTGTCTAACTGTGTCTGATCCTGTCTTCTTGATTAACTTCGCTTTTCAGTAAAATGTCATTCATATCTATTCTTTGTTGACAACAAAGCTGAAATAGAGAAAGAAATTTTAAGTATTTGAAAACAGTAAAATTTAAGATTCCTCGTAGAAGAAAAAGCAAGCTCGTTGTTTCGTGTCAAGTCATGATTAATCCATTCTGCGGTTTGTCACCCTTCACTCATGTCATAAGTTGATTTATGACCACTTAGATACGGCCAACTGGAAAGGAGAGACTGGACTCTGGACTAGGGTCTGGACTGGACTCTGGACTGGACTTTTCACTATCCGAAAGGAGCTGTTGTTCTGCACACTGCAATATAAACTCTAGGTGCATACCAAGACTCGCGCTCTTGGAGGAACATGTCCACATTGTCAAATCTAGCACTCTATTTTCTCTTTATTTGTAATAGAAAAGAAGTTTTCTTGTTGTTTTTTTACTTTCACCTCGGATAACGGACCTCCCCTATAGTGAAAATGTTTTATCACGTTGCAGTCCTTATCACACAAACGTTAATTTCACACGAAACCACGCTAATGTCACTGTACCGATAACACTAAAAAGGTTGATGACAGTACGTCTTTTTCGGTATATGCACTGTTGGCTTGTATTCCAGTACCGATGGTAATTGTGAAGGACGATAACTGCAAAAATATACGAGAAGATATTGACGAAGCTACTCTACATTCTTGTGCAGTTAATTTGTGCACGGTGTGGAATAAGACTAAAGTAGCGAACAAAAAAGGGCAATTGTCTAATTCGTACAAAGGCTATTTATTTCGTTACATTTAGAGGTGTCAAACATTTCCGAAATGAAAAGATATCCCTGATAAGATATCTCGAAGCAAGAGAGGCGTTGTGGCTCCCTCCCTGAAGCATACGCATCTGTGCATCGTATTCAAGTATTCCAATAGCATCTCCATGGCTCCCAGGTCGTAAATTAAATTGGACCACATTCCTAACATTCTTTAGACAGCACACGCATACGATATATCGTCGTACTGTCACAGTATTCACGTGTGCGCGTAATAGTAGCTTGATTTGATTTAAAGTTACTGGGCAGCATTGTTAGATTTTTCGTCTGTTACTTTTAAAAAAGCATACATTCTCAAAGCATGTCGAAAGTGTTGAAAAATTTTCCCGCTGGTTAATTAAATAGAAATAGTTAGTCGTAATATTATTAGTTAAATATTAACTTCGTTTAATAAAGTCCAGTCCAAAGTCCAGTCCAAAGTCCAGTCCAAAGTCCAGTCCAAAGT
>CM042754.1:3107016-3165649 GCA_022496165.2 Catalaphyllia jardinei | reverse complement strand
ATGAATGAATAAATGAATGAAAAATGGATAGAACTCTGTCCCGTTACAAAAACAATTTGTAGCGCCACATTTCTGCTTGATTAGTCGATCGTTAATCAATGACAAAGACACCACCATACCTACTTGGGTTTTACTTCTTTTCAACACTTATTAAATGCGTCATTTTATATCATGATCTTAAAGAAACATTTTAAGGCTTCTTTGAGCCTTTGAATTATAACATCGCAATATATTCACAACATTGGATAAAAATATTTCAACTGGAAAGAGTCACAGACTGAGGCTTGCATTTGGGGGGCAGCAATCGTCTGAGTAATCGTCACACAACACTCCAGGGAAGCATCGCGTGACATTCTAACAAGCAGCGAGGAAGGCAACTTACAATCACGCGCTGCGACCTGCGCAAAACGACGTGTCACGTGCATGGCAAAATGCAACATCGTAACTGTATTTTCCTTGACATTGCACCGAATGTCCATCAGCCGTACGCAAAGCTGTTCAATTCTAGCATCATATACAATACATTATTAAATAAAAATCGATACTGAGCCCATGTTAAACAGTATGTTTTGCTGGGGCTGCTCGTCGCCGCCAAGTCCTGTGGAGATGTCGAAGGGATATGAAGGGAGAGGGGGTAATAGGAGCTCCTTAAGTTCCCATTTGTGGGAGGTCCGACTGTGACTCTTGGGAAAAAAAATACGATTTCGTCCCATCTCATTTTCAACAATCGTGAGCACAGATGTGAAAGTTCTATGGAAAACCAAAGCTTTATGGTGTTCGATGGGGTAACGACCACAACTTTGATTTCAAAACGTTGTTTTCAGATATCTACAAATCAAGTTATCTAACCCGTCTCAACTCTTGAAAATTTCACAAAAAAAGTTTCAGCAAGACTAGTCTGTGTGCACGTAAGAAAGAAACCAGTACATCATAAGTTCTGATTCTGAACCTCACCCTCGGAACGAGGTTGTCCGATTCTTGCTCTTTTTTGTATACTAAGATATATCCACTTAAACGTGGCCAGCAGTTTATCAGGAAGTAAACCATTGCAGGTTTTCATAGTTTCTCTACCCTCCCCACCCTGCATTTGATACATTAAACGCTTCTACAATGCAAACGCTTCTACAACGTATTATTTTCGTGTCTTGGCCTGAGAAGTTTTGAGGCCCTGCCCACAAAACTTTGGGGAAATTCGAAAACACCGTTTTCACTCTGAAAGCGCATCAAATGTTTTCTGTCCATGCTACGCTGGACAAATTTGCAAGCGGAACAATCATCGGATATTTTGGATTTATGTCTGAGGAAAACTCGGGAAGAGAAATGTGACAGCATCATTTTTAAAGAGCTCCGTTTTCAAAAGTGTTTTTTGTCCACGCTAAAATGCAAAGCAGGTGTGTCCAAATTCCTCCAGTTTGAAGAGCGTTTTCGAAAAGCTCCGTTTTCGTGACGGATTAGTGTGGACGTTAGGCCTAAGCGTAGGAAAAAAAGGCTGCGTTTTCGTGAAGGATGAGTGTAGACGTTAGACCTAACCGTACAAATAAAACTGCGTTTTCAAATTTCTCCGGCGCAGTGTACACAGGGCTTGAGGTATCGTACATATCGTGAATTACCTGTAATCAGGTTATTAACTGAATTAATTCATCTGCCGCTGCGCAGTCGACTTTACTGCAGTGTTCCAGTTTTAGTTTAAAGGATAATAATTCTCGTGTTTTCACGAGAACTAGCGAGCCTCTTTACTGTTTTTATTACTCTAAGTTTTTTTTACCCAAACGTCGTTTCGACGCATGTCTACTACACATTTACCCAAAACTGAGTGATCAAACTATCCATTCCTGTTTCCGTCGACTCGCGCATCATTATTGGCAGTTAACTCCAAATCACACGCACTGATATTTGAGTTAGCACTTCCTGTTGTTTACGAGTTTGTTGTTGTTGTCACCATTGTTGTTATTGCTTGTACTGCACTTGACGCAACACATAAATATTGAAATGCTCATAGCTTCTTTAGTCTTTCCAGAATGTCCTGAGCTTCGTCTTCGAGTTCCTCTTCGGTCTTTTCACCTCCACGTTTGCCTTCTTTTTTCCGTCTCGAGGGAACAGAAGGTTGATCGTCATTTTCATCGATTTTTATATCCACCACGTTGTGCTGCTGATCGATCGCGTTTTGCGCTTCCAATATTTTTTGCACTGGTATATTCGTGCGAGTCCGTGACCGACGCAAATCCACAGGGCGAGCTGAAAAGTAAGTAACAAGTTCAGTGCGTCAGTCGATGCAAAAAACGCGCGTGACAATTTGAACGACAAAGTGACGATTCGTGACATACGTTACAATGTTCATCACGCACGGAACTGACCTTTTTTGCCACCCGCCTTTTTTCGCGCGGGCCTGGTAGGATCCCTGAATGCTGATCCAGTATTGAGCGCCTCCATGAGACCGTCCAACACTCCTTCTTGATCATCATCTGCCGTAATAAAGCAAAACATGTCAAATTTCAGTCAAAACATTCACTTCAAAGTTTTACCATAGGTCAGTGCCACCTGCTGTAGCGTTATAAATCCGAAAAACCATGTAACGATGTCAGGCCCGGAAAAATATGATTCTAAACGTTCTTAGTTCCAAGTGTCAGTGAAGGGTGCGAAAATGGTAACCGCGGAAAAAAAGCGGGAAAGCATGTAACCATTGCATAGCGAAAAAACATGTGACAAAGCCATGCCACGCGAGGGAAAACATGCCAGCTATGAAAAGGGTTGAACGGAACAAGAAGTAAAACCAAAATTGCTGACTGACACAGTTTTCCTACAATACTGGCTATTTTAGCAAAACATCACAATTTGAGCACAAACCCGCATTCATGTCCACAACAGGTTTTCGTTTGGATTTTTCAGCCTCCATTCGCTTCTTTCTTTCTTTTTCCTTTTCCTGTAAGTGAAAAAATCTCAATTTTTCTGAGTCTGGGTCGGGTTGTTCGAAAACAGGTTACCGCTAAACCAAGATTACAAGTTAACCAAAGTATTAATATTTCTTGTATAAAAATGGTTTTTACGGCTTGTGTTGTGTAGTATGAGATTATTCAAACTCCAAACTGAAGTACAAACAATATAAACAGAAAACCTCACCGAAACGTTCCAAAAACTAAAAAAAATATTCTCGTTAATTATGGATTAACTTTATGATCGGGCCTTGAAATACTCGGCAGCAGGAGACAAGCAATGAGAATTCTCACTTTCTAATGAAAATCTACCGCTGCAGCACAGCGTAAACAAGCACATCAACATCAACGACGGAGCTGACTTTGTTAATTCAGCGAGTTCCGAAGTTTTGCTGCCAAACATGTTTGTTTTATTGAGGCTACTGATGTTGCACTGTATCTGAAATCTTACCGCTCGCTCCTTGGCTTTTCTGTCCTTTTCTTCTTTTTCCTTCCGCTTGGCGTTTTCCTTTTTGGCTTTCTACAAAGACAACAAAAAAGGGAAGAATCAGTTGAGAATTTTCTTATTTCGGTTACAACGAAATGCTGACACACATTCTAAACGAAAATGGTCAAGACAGCACCCTAATAATAAACTTCAATCAAATAAACCGTGCCAATCGAGTTTAAAGCCGGTCGAACAAGTTATCAGTCAACATAAATAACCAAGTAAAAACAGTCCTTTTAAACGGTCGATCTTAAAAAAAACACGCAAGCAGATTTCACAGACAATTCTCTTTATAATAATTAATTCTGGCAAGGGCAATCTTTGAATTTTCAATGACATGCCTTAAGTCGTTCAACGTAGGACAAAACTTTCGAAACATTTTAAAATATCAGATAAATATTCCTTTCTTTGAAACCATTCGATTAGTGCTAATTAATATTCAATCTTCGTTCACTGTCTAAAAATCTGCACGCGTCATTGGTTAAAATTGATCACGTGAGTTCCCGTTACCTAACGACATCAAAGTGACAGAGTGCGTTATTACAATAACGCACAAAAACTGTGCAGTGTTCAGGTCGGGCGGGAAGCCATTGCAAGTCTATCGCCAGCAATCGCCAGCAGTGAACTCAGATTGAATATTAAAAGGGTTAGAGACTGTTAGTTCGTGTTTTGTTCTCAAATATACGCAGATTCAGAGATTCAACAGATTCAACAGATTTTATTAAAATTCAAATTCAACAGATTTTTAAATTTACACAACCCGCATATAGCATCGCTAATCGAGGCGGGCTGTGTAACTTACAATAACTCGAAATTTTCAATACTGCACTCAGCTTCGCTTCGTGCAGTATTGAAAATTTCTCGTTCATTGTACAGTAAGCGCGTGCGTGTATTTGAAAACAAAACACTCACAACAGTCTCTAACCCGTAATTAACTCATACCATACAGTATTCAACTACCCGCGAATCAAATCGTCGATCGCTATGCTCTAATAAGCCAATCAGAAGCAATGATTCCGATGACGTTAATTCAAAATTCGCGCCTTTTTCTCCGACGCTGGAAACACTCCCTCACTAAAACCCAACCAGCAAGAGCTTGTAGCTACGCTGCGCAAGAAATCAATATAACTGTATCTATCCTTACCTCAAAGAAGTCCAGGAAAGTTTTAATGTCACCAAAGAACTCTTCCATGGTGGTCTTCTTGACATCCAAGCAGAAATACTCAACTAGTTCCGAGTACATAGTCGTCATGTTTTTATGCATCTCAACCAAAACATCGACTTGGTCTTTGGCGGTGCTGTAGAAACTGTGAACGCTGTCAAGGAAATAACTTACTTCCCTTCTCTTGACTATAAAAACTCACACATACTTCAAACCAGCGGCTTTATAACTTATGTAGGCAGCCTACTCTCTACGCGGCTTAATTCATCCGCCGCTCAAGGTGTCATATCAGTACGAACTTTCCGGTCTCTTACTTTAACGGTCACGCATATGCCGCTGTTCTCTACGAAGCCTTGCGTGACAGCTAAAGTAACGCTATAGAAGAAGATTACTCTAAGACGGAGTGCAGGGGTATTTTAAAAGGATATCTTCATAACAGACAAAAACTGATCGGCAGGATCGTCAAGTGGTTTATATATTTCCAGTTCTTTTTCAAGTTTCTTCAGGTTTCCCTGCATCGTGTTAATCGACTTTTGCATTATTTCATCTGACACTAAAAATGGCAAAAACAAAACCAGAATGTGAGGACAAACATACATGGCACCGACTTTCAATTAGGTAATGAATTCGGTGTTAAATACAGTCTACATTGGATCAAACCGTCCCATTCCACCCCAGCTATCTCCGAATTCCGTAACATAAAGCGACCAGGAGTATTTTCTACTAACCTGTCATGGGATGCTTCAGTAAAAATCCGCATTACAAGAACCTAGAATTTCGAGGTCGGCTGGACAGGTTCTTATACTTCGGGATAGTTTTTCACCATTCAGGTTGATTAGATTCTTACTCCAGGTTCTTATTTTTCAGAGGTTGTTGTGGTGTAACGACAGGTAGAAATATTGCACTACTAGCACATTTCTATATTTTATTACATCATTTTTGAAATAAATGGTCATCCTTGCAATGTGATTGGCTCTCAGCGGAGCGATTTATTTACGAATCGCACTTTCTTTTGCTCTAAATCCCATCTTTTTCTCAGCCAATGAGAATGGAACAGTAAAACAAAACAACCAATCAGATAAGGCTTTTTAAAACTAACCAATCACACTGCAGGAAAGTGAAAGACAATAAATTAATATTGGTCCTGACCAAAATCTTGTAGTTCTCGTATTTAGGCTATTAAATTGTGCGATTTCAAAATGGAACTCATAAAGTGGTAATTGAACTTCGGGTCGTGCAATTTGGGTCTGAAATCAAACTTGTGATTTCAAATCGAACTCACACTGCGCGTTCGTTCGATTTTCAAATCACGCATATGATTCCAGACCAAATTTTACTCCACTCAGTTCAATTACCATTATTTATTTTATAAGATATTTAGATTTTAAATCATCTAAATTGCACTGCAGCTTTATGGAAAATATCTTCCTATACAGAAGAACTTTTTGTCAGTAGTTTCTCTCACAATTTAAATCCCGAATTTAAGCCATCAAAATTGGAGTGATTTCTTTTGGGTATAAGAACCTATTGTTTTGCCAGGCTGAACAGGTTCTTACATTTTTGGGTATTTAAATGCAAATTTCAGCCCGTGGGTTCTTAAATGACTAGGTTCTTATATGTGGGTTTTAGCTGTAGTCCATCGCAGGGTCACCCCCTGCAGTAAATTCGCCGGTACAGTTGGGTCGAGAGAGGTACATAACGGGAAAAAATAACTCAAATATTACTCCCACTAACGTGACAGTACTCAAAAGAGAGTGCGTGACAGTTGAATGTATCTTCGTTTACCTCTTGCAGCTTGCTCCACGTGAGTCAACTCGTTTTCAAATCCTGAAATCTCGGGATATTTAGTTTCTATGATGTCTTCAAGAAAATGAACCAACGTTAACTGGCCATCCATCGACTTGGTTGAACTCAGCTGCAGTGTAAAAATGGTTGCAGTGTAGTTTTAGAAACGTTTAGTTAAAATATAGCCAAATGGAATTTAACATAGTTAACGTCTAGGAGCTTATCTGGTCAGTAGCGTTTTTGGTAGGCGGTGTTAGTGTCTTGGCCATCTATTGGCGTTTGCTAACGTTTGGTGCGTTCTGTAGCGTTTTTGATATAGTTTATGAATGTACAAAGTTATGGCCAGGAGGTAGTGTGGTCAGTGGCGTTCTTTGTAAGCGTTGCCCAGTGTCTTGGCCGTGTATTAGCGTTTGTTTAGAGTTGTTGTGTTCTTTGGCGTTTGCAGCAGTCATATGGCCGTGGGATCCCTAGGGCTAACTTTGTCCAGCGGTATTCGTGGTTAGTTCATGCGCTGTCGTCCCATGTGCTTGTAGCGTGTTCATTACTCTGTTAGCGTGGCGTTTGTGGATTTAATTTTTGTAGTTTAGCGGTTCTCGGTGTTCCCTCCCTATCCCCCCTAAATAAGTTTTCTTTCCACTTAGCTATCTGGCTCGAGTGTGACGGGTGCCTGAGGGGGGCTTGGCGCGGGGGGCTCGTGGCTTGGTTGCAGGTTGGGCAGGCCAGTCAGGTGTTCTAGTGCCTTCGGGTTGTGATTGCGGTTGCAGCTCCCAGGCTTCTTGGGCACCTACCCTCCATTACTGACTTGGGCGTTTAAAGCCTGCATCGGACCAAAGCAGCACAATTTATAAAAGCTTTTTTTTCCAACTCTTTCCAGCACCGAAAAGCGATTAGAAGCACTTATGCACTCCTCTTAATGTCATGCCTGTAATTTGAGAGTAAACTATCTTGCCATTGAAAGACTAGGAAAGCTTACAGTCTAGCTCTACTAAATGTCACCTTGAAGCAAGCCATGTTCCTTTGTGACCTTAACCAGGGGTTTCAATAAAAGCCGGTTTCCGGCGGTCTTACCGCGGTCTGTTTGGATTCATTAATAAAAATAAAAATGACATCAACGACGACCACTGAAAATGGAAATTTTTAAATGCTACAAAAACAGCATGCTTTCTGATGCCCAGAACGCCGCTCTTTCAAATTTTTCGGAGAGGGGGGGGGGGGGGGGGGGGCCCCCCCCCCATGCCCCCAGGCTATCACACCTTCAGTGGTCGCTTATAACTAATGTTCTTGAAACCCCTGCCTTAACAAAAGAATCCAACTTTGACGTTCACGTATAGCACGACTTCAAGTGGTGCGTCAAATTCATGGTACAACAAGACTTACTTTAGTGAGATAGTTCATCTCAAATCCCATTGAGCCCTCGTTCCTCGAGCCAGCGTTCATGTAATTGCCCATAAGAAGCACAAGTTCAAGGAACTTGGAGAATTTCGGACTGGTTTTTACTTCCCTGCAAGCCGCAGTCGCGTTTACAACGTTCTGCAAAAAAAGACATTCGTTATTAATGATTGTGTAGACTCGCATGATTAAGACTAATTGACTAACACAGGTCTGAATTTGATTTATGCGCGCCTATGATCAATGAGAAAGCAAGGCAAAGAAGCGTCTCCTGAAACCCCATCGCCGGATAAGTTATTGAAATAGCGTTTTCACTCTGAAGACGCATGAAATGTTTTCGGTTCACACTTTACTGACGGGAGAAATTTGAAAACACAATATCTAACAGTCGTATTGAATTTGTGTTTGAGAAAAACACGGTTAGCGAAATGATTATCGTCTTTGCATCGTTTAAGAAGAGCTTCGTTTCCAAAATGTTTTCCGTCCACACTAGAACGCAAAGGCGACGTTTTCGAATACCTCCGGTTTGAAGGCTCCGTTTTCATGACCGGTTAGTGTGGACGGCAGGCTTAATCGTAGAAACAAAGCTCTGTTTTCGTGACCGGTTAGTGCGGACGGCAGGCTTAACCGTAGAAATACGGAAGGCCTAACCGTAAAAACAGAGCTGCGTTTTCGTGACAGATTAGTGCGGACGGTAGGCTTAACCGTACAAATAAAGCTCCGTTTTCGTGACGGATTAGTGTGGACGGCAGGCTTAACCGTAGAAATAAATCTGTGTTTTGGTGACGGATTAGTGTGGACGGCAAGCATAACCGTACAAATAAAGCTGCGTTTTCAAATTTCTCCGGCATAGTATGTACGAGGCCTAAAGTCAGTAGCTCCCCTCGCTTCAGTAACAGTCTCTCCAGCCTACATGTATGTTCAATTTAATTCACACAAATACAAGTTGCAAAGGTCGTCAAGAAAACGAATTCTCACCAGTAGAATTATACAAAATGTATAGAAACATAGGAGAATTTTTAAGGTTGACCTCCGTACTTAGGGTCCAAATATTCGGTAGCCCGAGACAGCTTTAACTTGCCTGGGAAGGCCGTGAATGAGAACAAAAACTTACTGGTTTTATGTCCTGCAGGTCCTCAGGGAACTTCATCTTGAATAGAATCATGTTTAATCTTTGTTCCAACTTTTTAATGCCACTAAGCTGAAAACAAAGTAATTGAAAAAATCTAATTGAACGTGAAAGATCTTCAATCAATTGCACACATAAAATATGGCGCATACGAAAAGAAACTTCTTTCGCCAGTTGAACGCAGCTGTACTGATAAAAATTATCAAAAACTACAGTCATTCCCCCTGTAATCTGCTGGTGTTGGACTTCCTTCTCAAGCTGAGAACCCCTTTGAATTTTGATGACAAATCGAAGTGGTCGTTTGAAGAAAACTTTTCAAATTCGTCAACAATTCATCCACTTTCAACGAAGGAAAACATCACCGTGGCAGTGTTTCAATATCTGATCTGAGTTAGCATGAATTTTCACAGTTTCATTTCTCCGTTTTCTCCTTAGTTGTTCGATTGATCTTGTCAAACAACTCTGCTTTCGGGGTCAGTCAAATGTGTTTGTCGCATAACGCAAACACCAACTTACTAAGCAGGCAAACTGTTCGGGATCACTCAGATCGTCAAAATTGTCCTTCATATTCCCAAGTTGTTGCATCTGAGAAAGACAAGAGAAAAAGAATCCAAGTGATCAAAATGTTGAGATTGTGGTGAGAATTAAAAGAAACATCAGCTGAGGGAAATATATATAAAGATAATGACATAATGATATACCAACAAATTCTCACAAATTAGATTGAAAAAAATATGGAAATTGAGGAGAATTAATATTTTGACCAGAGATTGAAATAGCTACGTTGCTTCAGTACAGTTTACATGTTTTTCATCTAATTTTGTTTGTTTGTTTGTTTTATGTCTGACCTGTTCTGGCGATGGAAGATACTTCAGCAAGGCGCTGATGGCGCTTTCCGTCAAAATGACGTGATCACATTTTAAGATCAACTTCTTAACCTCCGTGTGTGGTAATTTAAGCGAGCCGAGGAAAATTGCTGTGTGAAAAAAAAAAAAAATTAAATTGTTAGCAAGCAAGGATTTGAAGCATAAAAAATTACGCTTGACCATAGCTGTAGCCAGGCTAGCAATGGTAAAGTACTCGTCTCAAAAGGCAGGGCTCGAAAATAGTGAACACATGCTCAGGGCATACAAAATTTGAGAACTGCTTTTCCGAAGGCCAAGCTAGAATTCAAGTTTTTTTTCGAGTCCTGTAAGGGAATAGTCATCTAAGATATTTGCCTAATTACAATAAGAGATACAATTTGTGATCAAGTTACAAAAATATTAGTTAAGGACGTGACGTGATTAACTGCTTTAGGGAATTTGAGCCCGATGTCTTCAATACTCTTTGTGTGGCACGGGTTTTACGACCCTAAGTTTTACAAAGAAGTTATGAGGTCATTAGCGCATTGCCACCCAGATATGCAATTGTTTGAAATTAATTTCTTTCTTACTATCACACCCCAAAAGCCAAAATTTGCACTAGCTCTTTCAATTTTGCACTCGAGGCGAGGCGAAGTTCCAAACATTTTTTCGTTAAAGACTATCTCCCGGATCAACGCAAAACGTCGTTTGCAGTCTGAGATCATTCTCGTCTGTTTGACAGGTTCCAGGACAACCAATAGAGTCCTCTGTGATGTCAAGAATGCGAACTTTGACGTCGAAGCTGCAGAGGGAGCCATCCTTAAGTTTCTTCCTTTTTTGGACGAAACTTTTTTAATAGTGCTTTTTTTTTTCATTTTAGATTTTAGCTTTTTTTCTACGAACGAAAATTTTGAGGGTAAAACGTTTTTATATCCAACTAAATTTCTTATTGAACGTGGTAAGAAAAGATAAAGAAATATAATTTAACATTTTTAACGTAGCTTAGGAAATAGTATATTTTTAAAAATACCCATTCGTAGAACACTGGTAACTGTACTTTTAATGTCTTTTCATACATTTTTTTTTAAATACAGTAGTTACCATCGGAATGAATGCTTATCTCGGGCAAGCTTTCTCGACCAAGCTCCACAGCTTAACCCTAACCCCGGACCGCAACCCTTCAGTGAAAGACTCCTTTCTAACTGACAGTCAGGGTAAGGGCAATGGGAGACCATCTAAATCCAAAACCTTCAGACATTTGTGGTACTTACATAAGTTTTGAGCGCTCTTTGGGTCAATGACCTTTAAGTCTTTTCCCTTTTTCTTAGCAGCTGCTTTCTTCTCCAGTCCTTGTCCGTCTTCTTTCTTCTTCGGGGCACTTTTCGCAGCGAAAGTTTTCGTCAGTTCGTCAAACAAACCCGGTTTTTCCAACTTGTCCTCCTTCGTTTTCGCCCAGAAAGTATTTTCAGTAAAGTTTTTCATGTTGATCTGTCAAGCAGACAATATCAACAGTTGACATAAGCACCAAACTAGATTGACATGACATTTCAACAACTACTTCTGGCCCCAGTTGTTCAAAGACTGGATAACGCTGTACACCGGATAAATCACTATCCAGCGGTTAGCGTGGTTTGTTTTGTTAACACTTATCCACTGGATAGCGATTTATCCGGTGGAGAGCGTTATCCAGTCTTTGAACAACTGGAGCCTACAGTAACTAAGATTAGTAAATGCCACACAAGTGAATAGTACCTTTCGTACGCGCTGATTGGCTAGCTCGGGGATGATTAGCCCAGTACTATTCACCTCTGAGCAGCCAAAGAAAAATGGCTTTTGTCGGTATACTGTCACAGATAACGTTACTCTTTGGTCCGCTTGTTATTCAGCTTGTGTGGTATATACTAAGACAATTATTCACTTCAGTATCGGTGAAAGTGGTAGTGGTGGATATTTACCTCCACTTTAGTGAATAATTGTTAACTATTGCCTATTCCCTGAATTTGATGATAGCGCATCAAAAGGCACGTTTTGATAACCCTTTGATGCTACAATAGCTCCCATCATTCTTCCAACTGATTATTGAAAGTTCATTTCAATGTGTACCAGGCCCCTCCACACTAGGCCAGAGAAAAACTCCTCAAATGTTTTCCGTCCACAAAACGCTACCATCACTAGTCACTTGGATTTGTGTTTGAAGAAAACTCTGGCAGGGGAATCACATGATTATCATAACCTCATCCTTTTTGAAAAGCTCCATTTTCAAAATGTTTTCCGCCTACACTATAACGAAAAGCCAGCGTTTTCAAAATCCTTCAGTTTGAAGAGCGTTTTCCAAAAGCTCCGTCTGCGTGACGGATTAGTCTGGACAGTACGCCTAACCGTAGAAAAAAGGCTGCGTTTTTAAATTTCTCCGACGAAGTGTGAATTTAACGCCAGATCAGGACAATGTCACCTTCACTGCAGTTGATTGTCTTCTTTCCTCTCGTCACATAAGTGTACCGAGTATGCAACGAGAAAATTAGAAGTCAATGGCACACACCTTGTTCCAGTTAGCTCGTTTCAACTGCACGTCTTGTTTGTACTTCTTCTTTGGTACAACACCAGGAGGTAGAACAGGCACAGGCGACCCAAATGGAGGGCGGGGTCCCATGCCAGGGAATGCTGGTGGAGGAGGTGCACCACCTGGAGGTGGAGGGGGTGGAGGAGGACCGCCACCCGGGAGAGGTGGTGGAGGGGGTGGGCCACCACCTGGGAATGGTGGTGGGGGAGGGGGTGGTGGACCTCCACCAGGAAATGGAGGTGGGGGAGGTGGTGGCGGACCTCCACCAGGGGGTGGTGGTGGGGGTGGAGGTGGGGGTGGTGCACCACCTGGTAGGGGTGGGGGAGGGGGCGGACCTGAAAAACAAAAACGTAATGGATTTGAATTTGAAGCTCTCTTCCAAATAACTGTTGTGGCATTGTCACAAAACATACTTTACAAAATGGTGATTCTGTATAGGAAATCAAACACGTTCATTATGGTGAAAGACTTTCAGACATTTTCAGTTTGTATTACAAAAAGGTTAGCAGAGGACTATTTAGCTAAATCGTTTACAAATTATGCAGCAAATTATACTTCAGTTGGGTATGCATTTCAATATACATGCATAGTCACACACTTTAATTTTAGTATGAATCTTTATTCACACCTAATGAACCTCTATTAGCTCAGTATCTTACGACAGCTTTATTTTAATTTGACTTTTATTTCCTTTTTATGGACATTTAGAATTTGTTTGACTAATTCAAACTGAAATCTCTCTTTGCGTGCTTAATTCACTCCCTAAACTGTGCTGAACTGACGACTCAGCCCAACTGAGATTCACAACGCAGTATCTTGTATTACATTGGTTCATCATCACTTGCTTTTGAATTTTGCTTCAAGTTACATGTACAGCTGCCCAAAAATTCAACATGGATCTGCCACTAACCTATATCTACTAATTGACAACAAATTTTTCAGGTTTACCTTGTCCAGCAGGGGAAGAATTAAGCATGCAAAGAAATTTGTTTACCAGGTTAGTTCGGCAGGTAAACATCTTTTGCATTTTACTCACTTGCTGGCAGAAAAGCAGTTGAAGAAGGAGGAGGTGGAGGAGGAGGAGGAGGAGGAGGTACAGAGGATGGAGAAGGAATAAAGCATACTCGAGAACGTGGAGGAGCAACACCTTCAGTTCTGGGCTGTGATTGGCTGACTGATAGGAAGAGATGGTAGAACCAGTTACAATTCAAATTAAATGATTATTTTACTGTTATCAAACATTAGGGTTTGTGAAAAAAAATTAAGTGCCAAGCTTCTTTGAAAACTGGTACAGGTGTATTTTTCACATTAATTTAACTACTTTACAAAAAAAAAAAGACATGTCAAAAATATACATTCAAATAAATACATGTAGATGATAAGAAATTTACAAATAATATTAAATTTCAATTCAAAAGTTATCACAATTACTGTTTAGCATAATCTCACTAGTGTTTACTGTAAAGTAGTTAAATTTGCTAGATTATTTTCTTGTGGGCTTACATTATTTGCAGAGGTTAAGGGGTTTCAAAAGTTTAAAGTTGTCCCCACAATGCTCATCACTTTGAATGAGCACTGAGAAAGCATAAGATGTTTTACAGTTAAAAGTTTAAATGTTAATTAACAATAATTACACTTTACGAAATAAGTTAAGAATGGAGACTTTAATTTTATGAAAGAAACGACTGGTTGTTAACTGATTAGAATTTCTGATTCACTTGTACTTTCATCAAGTACATAGCATATTATATTATGGTCAAAATGGTTATGAATACGATTTTTCTGTGTTTAAGGAAATCATTGACAAAAAAGCACAGCAAATGAATAAAAAATCATTTTTGAAACTACAAAAACACAAATTGGCAAATGATGAAAGTACAAGTAGCAACCACACAAAATAAAAAATGACTTTATGTGACAAATGTCTACGAGAGGTGAATTGTGCAAAAAAAAACACTCCTGTTCTATCACAGGATGCAGGGCTCGAGACTAACAGTAGCCAACTACATGTAGCCACAGACTAGTAAAAATTCCATTTTGGCTAGTGGTTTTTGCACCTTACTAGCCATTTTGGCTAGTGAAAATTTGTGAGCACTGGAGGCCTAAAGGAAACCAATTAGAACAGTAGAATTAATTTCAAATTTTTCACACACAAAAACTGAGTCAAGGCGTGCAGAATTTGAAACATCGGTTGCAGTAAAATAAATATCATATATAATTTATTGACCCAAACAAGAAGTACTTTAAATTGCTAAAATGTAAAAGAATGATTGAGTTTTTTGTTTGTTTTTTCCTTTAGTAAAAGGCAACGAACGACAAACCAACTGCTTGCTGCTAATGATTAGCAGCTATTAGCCATGAGTGAAATCATGCGGAACTTAAGGGATCACGTTTTGTGCGCGCAGCATCTGGAGGTCACATACGCTTTGAAAAAAATTAAAAAATTCGCAGTTGTTAGAAAATTTCAATGATTCCTATATAATATCAATGCCTATGTTTGCAACTTGTAAATAAAGTTAAGATGGAACAAACTATTGTGTTGATGAGAAATCATGAATCTGTATTTTGAAAGATAGGAATGTTTTTTCGAGGGCAACTTGCGAAGTTCTGTGAGAATTTTTTACCGAAGCAAAAACTTTGGTTTTCGCTATTGTGCGATGCCTATAATCGTACTGTAACATCAATGCCTATGTTTGCAACATATAGAGTTCAGGTCGAACAAATTATTTTGTTTGTATTTTGAAAGAAAAGAATGTTTGTCGGCGTCACCAGTTCCGAAGTTTTGACACCACATCTGTGAGAATCAAGGGCGTGAAAACTTTGTACTTGTTAGTTGTTCATTCAAACCATACTGCAAGCTACACAGGCTACCATTTACTTGACTTGACGCAGTGATGGATATTAGAGTATTTGGCTAATGAAACATTTGTTTTGGCTAGTGAATAAAACCTGTCACTAGCCACTGGGCTAGCAAGCTGAAAAGTTAGTCTCGAGCCCTGAGGATGAAAGGAGTATAGAGCTGAGGAAGATCTACACTGTACTTTTAATAAGAACACTTTTTGTTATTTGTTCAAAAAGCACAAGCAAATGGCATAAAGAACTTCCTTACCTACTACTCCACCACCTCCTCTTTTGGCCTAAAAGAAAACCAAACCACTTGTATTCAGTTATCAAAGCCCATACAGACTATAAAGTTTGGCAGGCTGAGAAACTGTGTTGCAATGAAAGAGGGCATCCAAATCAAAGAAAGCATGTGTTTTAGCTTACAGATTCACATCATACATGTACAGCTACAATTACAACCTTCGTCGAAATAAGTGATGACAAGACTTGTAGAACTTACAATAAGGGCATTTAAACTGCAAACACTTGATATTTTTTGCACATTTTTTTTGGTGACTGTGTAATGAAGGCTGTCGATACAAAGAACAAGAGTAGCATTCTTACAATAAAAATGCTAAGTACACTTGTGTAAATGAAGAGCTTTCATTTGTGTACAAAAAAGTGTTCACATTTCAAGTGTCGTTGTGATAATCATACTCATGGACAGTATGTCAGTATACCAGAACTGTCATACATGTATGCATAACATCACTCTGCACAACAATGTTCAGCACTTCTTAAGAGACATCACAGAAAAAATCATATGATAAATCTTCAAAAAAAAGCCACTTGATAAAATTGAAACTATTTTTATGAAAAGAGTGAAAGGTAAGAGCACTCTTGGGCTTTCAACCTTCTTAACATTCCCAAGCATTCACTTCTTCCAGTTTCACTACACCAAACTTCACAAAACAGAGATTTGTGGAAACACTGAACTCTACAATTTGCAGAGCCTTGGGATGAATATGTTCTGTCATTTCCAGGCCATACTGAACATCTCTTACCTGTTCTCGTGCTTCTACCAACTCTTTTTCCAGGGTTGCTATCTTGGTTTCATAATTTGTTGAGGTCAAGGTTAGTTTAGCTTCACATTCCTGTCGCATTGTTGTTTCAAGTTCAAGCTAAAAACAAAGAAAGCAACAAGGTAATGGACAGTTTTCCAACAGTTTTTAACAAAGTTTATGAACACGGATGCTACAACATTTAACTTCACAAAATCTCCAGTCTGGTGCACCCCCTTGAAATATAAACTCTATTTACATCTTGGCATTTGTTTCTTTTGATGTTTTTATTGTGAGAATTTGTTGCTACTGACAGTAAATCCAGACACTATCCCCTAGTTTTTTTTTCCATGTGGGGCGAGGCCAAGAAGATCACAAAGAACAGGGTCCAGTGGAGAGCTATGGTGGTAGCCCTACACCTCACCAGAGGCAAAGAGGTCTAGGTCAGACTTAAACCTCTTTGAGGCATAGGGCTTCCACCATAGCTCTCCATAGGACGATCCTATTCTTCAAGATCTTCACACTCGGCCTCACCCCATGGTCTAAGTCAAGTAAGTTAACTTTTTCATCCTTGCTATCTGCCAACCTCACAACTTCTGCAAGTGGCATGCATTGCTGTTATCAAAGAGACAATGATCCCTGGGATATATAATATAACATATACATGTATCCCTGGGATATATGTAAAAAGAGATGACGATCACACTGGTATTATTATAATGTTAAAAAACAGTACCAATAGCCTCTACTTACCTTGGTTTCAAGTTGCACAGATTTTTCTGCTGCTTCTTCATACTGGGCTTTTTCAACTAGTGTTTCTACAAAAGATGTGATAACCAATGAACACTATTTCCAATAAAAGACTTTGTACATTTACCACTTTCACTCACATCAACATAACACCAGTCCTCTTATTTAGCAGCAAAATATTATCTTGTTCAGTGCACATGCAGCTACATTGAGATCACTAATCTGATGAAAGCCGAAAGCCTACATTACATACTGTAAGCAGTACTGTTGATAACACTTAACTCACCAATGAGCGGTTCAACATCGATTTCCATTCTTTTTGAGGCAAAGTCAGGATCGATTCCACCTCGGTGAAGAACAATCTGTGATATGCACTCCTCAATTAACTTATAATACTGAGGTCTATGGAAAAAGACAAAGTGAAAAAACATATTAAGATAAACAAAAATACATCTGCTCTCCACTTGAAAGGTAATGCAGGTACATGTGACTGTGCTAAATCTCCTGGATAATCTTAGACTAGCATGTTATGAATATGGGGGAAACTCACAGCTTTACAAATGTGACACTACATCCCTCACCTTTCTCCAGGCCCTAAACATTTTTGCATGGGGTAACTTGCAGACAGATTCTTGAAAGCAAGTTACTGGCAGTGAAGAGTGAATGAAGACAATAAAAATTTAAAACCCATTAATGACCCCCCACCTTACACAAAAAGTTTGAATCACCAATAACTTGTATTCTTAGTCCACCTCGCCTTCTCATCCCTCCTAAAAACAATCCTATAAAGTAACAACTTCCATCTCTCCACCTGGCCTGAGAATAGAGCCACCCTATACTGCTTATATCTCTAGCAAAAACACCAACCCAGCCAGGCACGATACAGACAGCTACATTGACAGGTTAAGTACCAGCTTCCCATTTCCATATCATAATGAAATATGTACTGTAACACTACAATCACTAAGTATGTTTTCAAAATACCTGGCATGGACATCATCCCTGATGAGTAACAGATGCTGTAAAATGGAGAGGAACATGGGTTCTGATGGGGTGTCCTGTACCAGGTTTGTTATAATCTGGTAGATCTCATTTCGGTCCCTGATAATTCGTCAGGGAGGTAATAACACAGTTTAAGGACTCCTGTTGCTGCTTTTCACAATTTTGTGGAGCAAAAAGCAGAATTTTGGTATCACAGGTCAGAGGAGCATTTACTCGTCTGATATAGTCAAAATAGTGAGGTCTGATTACATATCTTCGACGAATAATGTTGACTGGTAGAAAAGTGTTCCATGTAATTTAAGTGAACATGTTATTATTGCAAATAATTCTACCCAAGCATATGTACATGTATTATTTTGTAAAGGATACTCAAAATTAATTTTTATATCAGTAAATCTCTGCTGGAACTCAGTGGTATCATCATCTCGATGTTCTTCAAAGATGTCTAACTGAACATTTAGATCATCATTTTCCAAATCTCTGAGATCCTACAAGATAAAAAAAATACCACTGATTAGTTTTTTTCCTTCTTATTCCTTTATTGTTTGATTAAATTGTTGGTCCTTTTAATAGCTACAGAGACAGACTGACAGACAGAGAGACAGACAGAGAGACAGACAGACGGACAGACTGACTGACTAGGGGATAATGAATTAATTTATGAGTTCACCACTAGACATTGTTTGATGCTGTATTTGTTATGTATCAGTTTTTTTCTTAAATTGGTGAGATTCAATGGACATTCTGGTGAAATAGATCCATGACTCTATTACTACAGAACTAATTAAAAAACTAATGCACACAGACAAAGATCTCCACTTTGACAAGTCTTGTTGCTGTTGATAAGAATTCTAGCATGGCTCTTATGTAACGCACCATAATAAGAGCACACAATTATCTCCCCTTTTTTAATGCACAAGTAAACAGAACTTCCTTAAATTATATATAAACATGTATATGTTGCAGGTCAATTTGGTCCTTAGGTCAATTTGTTTCCAACCTAGGTCACTCTGTTTCAACCTAGGTCAATTTGTTCCAACCTAGGTCAATTTGATTTTTTTTTTGCTTTTGTGGCAAACAAAAAATATTTTTGGCACTTTCGATCTTCTTTTCATCCTCCTTCTTCTCTTCATCTCCACTCTGCCTACCTTACCTACTATTCCCTCCCTGCTCTCCCAACATCCCAACCTGTATTCTTTTTATCTCAATGCTTACCTTGGGAGCCTTGAACCACAGACCTTTGGTAATTTCCTTTGGATTCATGTCCTGATGTCTTACCATTGAGCCATGCAGACTTGAATGCAGGTTGCATCATTTTTTTAATTACATATACATTGTAGTAGTAATAAATTTCCTTAAATTATTCAAATCAGTCATACTTATAAAAGTGAATATACCACCCATTATTACACTACAGTACATGTACCTCTGCCCTAAATATATACAAATTAATCTTACTGTAATTTATATCAAATTGACCTAGATTGGAAAAATTGACCTAGGTTGAAACAAATTGACCAAGGTTGAAACAAATTGACCTAAGGAACAAATTGACCTGCAACATATACATGTACATTCCAAGTAAATATACCTGCAATGGATCATTCAAGCCTTCTCTGACAAATTCATTTCTCAGATGTAATCTAAAATCTAAGTCATCAGGTGTACTGACAAGTGCATTGGTAAGTTGAACACAAGCCACCTGCCAAAACAATAAGCAAAGATAAAATCAACAAGCATTGTACATTGTACATTGTGAATAATAAAGTCAAGTATCCCGAGATAAAACCAACCACACACAAAATTTATTTCCTGCTAATCTTGGGGATTGGTAAAAATCTCCCTAGCAATCAATCTACATGTACTGAAACAAAACCTGGCCCAGTCACAAAAGCAGTCCTCAGACATTTAAAGGAAAATGACCCAATTACAAACTGCTGAAAATCAGAAAAATGCCTTAACAACAGCTCAGGGTTTTTTTTTTTAAAAAAGGGAATCCACTGTGGAAAATAATTCAAATTGATATAGCATGTGACCTACCAGTCTTGGGACTGATTTCACCTGTTTAAAGAGTGTCAATAGTAGAGCTGCAGTGCAATATTTTCATTTAATCAAAACTATTGACAAAATTCTCGAACGTGATTGGCTATCAGCAGCCTGATTTGAGCATTAATCGGACAGTTCCACTTCGTGGCTGTCCGATTTTCTTGATCACCCGTATGATTACAGACTGAATTGGACTCCACTCAGTCCTATTACTATTATTAATAATCTGAACATTGTTAAATAGCCTGAAGCTTCACCTTGAGGTTGGTGTGATCGTCATCCAATGCTTCAACTATCTTACTGAATCGTCCTCTTCCTTCAAGCTCTCCGCAAACAGTGATTGCTTCAAGAGCCTTATCATGACTAAAAAGAGGAGAGAACTATCATTGAAATACTATCTAGAGCTTAGAGGCAAATGTTACTCATTCCAACTCCCAGGTGCAATTGTTGTAGTTTAATTTTTACCTCTGGTTTAAATTTTTTTGAACCAGTTTGAAATTTTTAAACTGGTTTTATTTTTTTGTACTGGTTTCATTCTTCCCAGACCAAGACTGAGGCTCAGCAAAGTACTATTTAATATTAGTTTTGAGTAACATTGAACAAAAAGTCACTGCATATTATCAAAGAAATAACATTATTGCCAGAATGTGTTCATAATAAAAAATCTTCAATGCTCAATTTCAACTGTCTCCTTTTTTCGTTGTCATTAAATTTTACACGAGTAGCTGAACAAGCAGTGTCTGACATTTGCAAAATGTAGAATGTAAAGGCGGAAATACAACATAATGCAGACCCACTTGGTGTGCGGTTAGCTTTTGTTTGAGCTTAGGGACATTGTACATGCTTATCAGGGTGAAGCGCTCATTTGATTCATTAGGGTTAAGCACACAGTCTAGTGATTAGGGTTAAGCTCTCATTTTGGAATGGTTAGATTTTATTGGGGGTTAGGGGCACTTCACACCAGAGTTAGCTTGTGCTATTGTACCAAGTCACTAAAAACAACAGGTGTTTAGATATTTGATTTTTTTGTTTATTTCAACAAAAATACAAATCATAAATACTCTAAATAGCCTTCTTACAAGCTGCAGAAAATGACAGCTCAGTAGTATAATCAAGTTCAATGTTCTGAGTGCTAGCTGTGCAAGGATATAAGCGGGTGGGTGAAATTAATGTGTTTATTCTACCAAATTTGGTTACAACACATGCATAACTATTAACAACTTCTTCAATTTTTCCCAGAAGAAGATTTGAATGAAGGGGCGATACTTTGTCAACACGATCAATTTTAATTGAGACAAAGTCTCCAACTTTGAATTTCTGATTTCTAGCTTCATTTTTCTTCTTGGTTTGTTCCACCATTTTGTTGTTGTACTTTTCCTGATTTTGAGAAATTTTTTGCCGTTTATTGGGTCTTTCCTCTTCATCTTCACATTCTCTTAAATCATCAATTACACTGAGGTCTGGATGTGTTTCATCTTGAGCCTCCTGATGACCAGCCTCTGAATTTGTAGAAGTGTAAACTTCTCTATGGCTTTTTATACCATACACAGCTTCATATGGTGTCATCTTTATTGCTCTGTGGTAGCTGATATTCCTAGTATAAGCCGCTTCTGGGGCTTTTTGACACCATTGCTTAATATTTTTGGATGAGGTACTTAATATCAAGGCTCGCATGTCCTCTTTCCATGATCGATTAGATCTCTCAACCAAGCCTTGAGTTGTTGGAGTTCGCGGAGAACCGTGAGCCACTTCAATTTTATTTTCTTTACAAAAGGCTTCCATCTTTTTGTTGGCAAATTCTTTACCGTTGTCTGTAAGAATTTTTTGGGGAAATCCATAGGTGAAGCAGTAGCGTTCAAAAACTTTAAGTGTCTCGTCGGCGGTTTTATCTTTCAAGGGTGCAGTATAAACGTACTTCGTGTGATGATCCGTAATGTTTATTGCCCAGTTATGTTGTCGGCTACAATCGCACTGGCAGTTTCGAAAGTCCATTAAATCGATCTCCACGAGGGCTAAAAATGTCGGAGATTGAAGAGGTTTATCCACCAACTTAACTCTACTTGTAATGGACTGCTGTTCTGCATGTATCACGCATAGGCCAACAAATATGGCAATAATTTTGACGTTCACTTCGGAATAATTGTCATTTACCCATTTCGAAGCTATTTCTCTTCCACGATGAGCGGTTCTATTATGAGCAACACAAAGTACTTCGTAAAGTTGTCCTTTAGGCACTACCGTTTTTTGGTGTGAAGTTATTATCGAGTCATTTGAATAAGACCACTTCTTTCTGTTGATTGTCATTGATTCCCATTTCGTGAGCTTTACTTCTTCCGATTGAATTCCTAGCTGCTTCTCTGTCTTGTGTTTGAGATGAGCTTTAGCTTTGTAGAAGAATTCGTCTTCGATGTATAGCATTATAGGCGAATCTTTTTTGACTTGTTTCTCTTTCAGTGCTGATATATTTTGGTAAAATGTTTCTTTTGAAACGCATTCAGCCATCTTTCAAATTTGTCAAGTCCAATTTCGTATGAAGTGTGCATGTCTGAACATTTGAATACAAAATTAGCCGCGCATTAGGGGGTCTGGGCCCAAATGAGTTATAATAATAACAAATATGGGGAGCAATTGCATCAAATCTTTCGTGGCAAAGTGGATAGAGGCGCAGAATTACAGAGTGGGAGATCAGGAGATCAAGTCAGGTAAGGTCTGAGAAAAAGAAAGAGTAGTAAATATCTGTGTGTATAGAGGGGTAGTGGGGAGGGCATGATCAGGGGGGTAAATGGTATATCAGGGGGGGAGGGTCAACAGAGAGAACAGGGTAGAAAGGTAGGGCCAAAAAAAATTCCTATTTTTTCCGTATTTATTCTTTTCAATCCCCCCAAAAAATACCATGCCCCTTTTTTTTACCACACCCCAAAAGATGAAAGCCCTTTTCAGACAGTTGATAAATAAACTGGTTTGAAAAAAAATAAACTGGTTCAAAAAAATTGAACTGGTTTGAAAAAAAATAAACCAGAGGTTAAAATTAAACTACAACACAATGTTCATTAAACCTCCACTCAGAAAAAGCCCACAAAACCAATATTAAGTATAATTATTAATATTAAATCATCAGGGCCATTAAAAGCTAGACCTGTGTACTTCAGCAGTAAAGCTCCCTATATGTACATGTAGTCCAAACTTTTTGACAACCCTGCATGAGAAAGCTGTTCACCTCCCACACCAAAAGCCTGCTAAAACACTGGCTTCAGACTACATTCCAACAAGCATCTGCTTATTCAGTGAAAAGAAGAGAGCATTGTCAGGCTCACATCAATGAGCTTCTTCATTCTCATCACCTGTCTCCTTAAGAATGTATTGCAATTGTAGGGAGAGATGAGATTTTTATTAATCTTGAAAATAAGGTCAACTTACTTAACAAGGCATACTGCAGCCATGAGCTTGACAACATCTGCCATCATACTTGCATAATTGGGATCCATTGACCTCGCCAGCAAAGTCAACCCATCCTCACCTTTTAACATCACATTCAGACCGTACTGAGGATGAAAATAATGATGACATCAACTATTTTTCACATGTATGCACATTGTTTGCAGAAAATATATTACATCTACAGCTGTTTTGAGAAAGGTTGTCTCACAAATGGGGAAAAGCTTATGTGACAATGTCCAAAGTTATTATGGGTAATGGTGGTTTTTACGGTTGCATGGTGGAAAGAAACAACACAAACATGGCATTGTATTCACTCTTTCTCGTTCCTTGTTGCTAAATCACCTTGAACCTCAATCAAGCAAAGCCAAACTCTTACCACACATAATGCCAATCGGCATTGTCATGTACGCTTTTATACTTTCATGGGACAACCTTTGTCGAAACAGCTGTATACAATTATGTAATAGTAATAGATCACTTTATGTGCATGACCGCAAGATTTTACAGTATTGCAAAAGCTAATTAAGTAGAATTCTTCAACTCATGTGAGCCAAACTAAATGTTTATATCAATATTGCTAAATTAAATACATGTAATTTTGATATTTGGTCCATCATAAACCTAATCCATCTTGTGGATCATCAGAATCAGGTTTGAACACCAATGTACTTAGTTTGGCACAGCTGTGAGCAGCGTTTGAACAGTACTAAAGATAGAACACACTTAAGTTGCCATGGTAATCAGATATGTGAGTACTTTTGTTCCAATCGCTTTTGTGTCAGTATTTAGCAAAAAATGTCAATTGCAAGAAACTTGGATACCCAACAATAATAAAATGTTCCTTGAACTTCAAACTCTTCAAACAAACCTTGTTGTTCATGAAGGCCTTCAAACATCTCACACATTCATGCTGTATTCGTTTATAAACATCCCCTTCCCTTGAGCAGGAATCTCGAAGGTGTTTAATTAAGCACTGAAGTCCTTCTTCACCAAACTCCTGAATCCAACTGAAAATTTACAAGAAACAATTACAGTAGTACAAAGAATTTGTTAGTAGTATCATGCTATATATACTTGATTTACAAGTCACACAAATCAGATAATAATTCTGCTGGGAGTACCAGGATTTCTTTAAGAAAACCAAAACATGCCCAAAGACATTCAAAGATTTCATTTGATGTTATAAATATTTCAAAAACATTTTTTCACATTTTTTGGTCCCAGACCCAACGAAGTACTGCAGCCTAAACTTTCTTAGAGAAGGTTTATTGTCTTTTCCCTGCATTTGTTTATGTTTCCATAATTTATTTTTGACAGTGTGTCAGTTAAGGCTGTGTAAAAGTTCAATTTTTTTGTTAGTGATGGGAAATTGTTTAAAAAGTATGAGATCATCATTTTTGACCTGTGAACATGAAAACTCTAATCTATAGTTACAGTATTGTGCAAAAGTAAATGCAAGCGATAATCGTCGAATATCGCGAAAATCAGGATATATCAGCCATCTTTAATGCTAATTAACTTCAAACGATATATCGAGCAATATATCGTACCACCTATTGTTTTATTTATCGGTAAGATATCGCTACGTATTGTTTACACTTTGCGATAAATCGTTTCCATTCAGCGATATATCGTTCTCGTTTAGCGATATATCGTTCTCGTTTAGCGATATATCGTTCCCACTTAGCGATATATCTTACTCCCTTAGTGATATATTGTTCTTGCTAAGCGATATATTGTTCTTGCTTAGCGATATATCTTACGCACTTAGCGATATATCATTTTCGCTTAGCAATACACTGTTTCTGCCCTGCGAGATGTTGTTGACTCCTTGTGAAACAAATGTACATTTCTTCGCAGACCATTTAAGCTAATGAAGAATCCTCCACATACTAAGCTTTTAGGATGGTGAGTTCATTTAATGAGACAAAATCATAAATCAAACATGTTGGCTAAAGCACGTACATCGATCAAACATACCACTCCAGGTTCCGTTAAAAAAAAAAAGCCTTACTCAAACACTTGTGACTTCCTGCAACAAGTTTTATACCAGAGAAGAGGTTCTCGATGGGATTGAGATCAGGACTTTCCGGGGGAGAATGCCACCAGTTGATGTTGTTCTCCTCAAAGAATGCCTGTGCTCATCTGGACGTGCGCTTCGGGTCATTATCCTGAACAAACCGGAAGCTTTTCTTGGACGAAAGGAACAAGTGTAGATTCTAGGATGTTGCAGAATAGATCAGCATCCATGATGCCATCAAAGATGCAAATCTTTGTAGCACCATGTTTGCTAATTCTTGCCCAGACATGAACTTTCAGCGGATGCTTGGGTTTGGGCTTTCTCTTCACCAGCTGGTCAGCTTTCCTGTAGCAGGTACGCCGATACTGTGTCGGCGAAATAGAACTATCATCGCTGAAAATTACATTGTGGAAAGTGCACCACTTTCCAGGACGCTTTGGGCGAACTCCCCATGCTTAATTTTGTTGACGTCGTGAATTAGCTGCCAGTAACCAGTCCGCTGTAGAGTCAAGCTGAGTTGCTTTCGAGATCTTCGCATGGTGGAAGAACTCAGAACAATCTCACGCTTTGCCAGCTTTTTTTGGATCGTGCTACTTGTCATCTCGTCATCTTTACGTATCTGCTGATCGATGAAAGCTTTTGCTCCTTCAGACATCCTTGTTGGTCTTCCAGAGCGTGGAAGATTCGCCATGGAGCCGGTGATTTTAAACTTCTTGATAATGCGAACGACGCTTGCAATACTGACAAGTAAACCTTCAGCTTTCAATGACCTGAAGATTTCAGCTGGGTGCAGACCTTGTTTCTGAAGAAGCTCTATTCGAGTTCTCGTGTAATTTGAAACTTAAGCCATGATAATCTTCAGATGGTTTGAAAGCGAATGACAAACATTTCTGGCTAAGTCAGAAAAAAACCTGTTACCATGGCAGCGAATACCATGGGACCGTATTGAGCGAATACCATGGGACCATATTGAGCGAATCGAGGACACAGGTAACTGTACGTGACCGCGCAGAGGCTGAGAATCAATCTGGAAACTTTGTGTGTGTTTACACGAGGTTCAAATTCCGTTTCGGCAGTCAACCTACGAAGAGTAACCAGGTATGTTTATTTACTTTGGATAAATCAATCATATTAAACTTAAATTGTCGACCAATCATACCTGGCCATAGCAGACGCTGTTAGCAAAGCTGCTTATTATGGCGGAGCATGGAGAACTTTTCGAAAGCGAATTTTTCGCTTTGTTGAACCACTTATCACTGGACAGTGCCAATTACATGTACACAGATACGGATTCATCATACACAATCGCTTCACCACGATAAATCGTTGAAGTGCAGTTCATTACGATATATCGTTACAACGAACTGTCCTGCAACGATATATCTTGGCGATATATCGCTTTGCTTTGCAAGATATGGTTGCAACGAATTCTCGCTAGAATGATATCTTGACGAGATATAAAGAAGATTGTACTGATATCTCACTGATTTATCGTTTTACCGTTCGCTGGTCATTGCGATGTCTCGCTGATATATCGGTGATAAATTGTAAGAACAAAGCGCAATATTCATCAATTATCGTTTGCATTACTTTTGCACAATACTGTAGAGTCACAGAATTTTCCCTCATTTACATTGTATCTTTTTCAAGTTACAGAGGGACCAGGTTAAAACAGACACCAAAGACACATGCAAGTGTCTCTATTAAATCATCACTACCTCTATTAAACTTGTAAACACTTTCATAGTACAGACACTGTGCCAGCCTACCTGAGCGGTCTGCCTGTAAGAGACACTCGAACTGACTGCAGTGATTTCAGTAGATGTTCAGCAGACACATCTGTTCTCTGTAGTTCCTTTACATAATCATCTGGTGATGACAGACCAGCATGTGAAGTTTTCTTGTTGCATAATTGAAGAAAAAAAATTATATCCGTTAGGGCATTTTTTGGATAAAAAAATGCTTCTTCAAATATTTATTAGACAAGCACATGTATGCCTGAAGGACAGCTTATTACTGCTGTTAGATGTTACAACTTTGTCACATAACTTTGTTGACTTACACCTGTATGATTGCAATTGCATTCCGCAGTACTACACCTTCACCTGTTCCCTGGGGCCAAGATGGCACATAGGGCCTCACTCCACTGTACAGCACTTGGATTCTTCAGATCTGTACACTTACAGCCTGTATAGTGTCCTGTTCATAGCATTGATTTACCTGAGAAGCCAGTTGTCTTCTTTTAAAACTGCACAGCATGTCCACCTTGGTTGCCATGTCTCGATTACGAATAGGTTCTCTGAGATTTTCTGACAAATTCATATCTTCCTGCACATGAAAAAAATGACAAAACAACGCTTAGTCAATAAACAGTCTTGAACAATAATTATTTTCAGCCATCGATGACAACGATGATGATGTGAACTCAATAGCTCTCTTCTCAATAGGGCCTCTAGCAGTTTTTCTATCATGTGTAAAAAACTGAAGGAGTTACCCTATAGAAATAAAGGTTTCTTATTCAAGAAACCCTATTTGACCAAAATAATTCAGAATCTAATACATTTTATCTTTTTTCTGCTCGTGGGGGAGGGGCAGAATTCAGCAAATTCTGCAATCTGATTGGTTCCTGGACTGCTACAGCAGGCAAAATCTGACAAGTTAAACTATTTTCAAAGAATTAGCAGTGATTGTTAATCTTTCACCCTTTTTACCCTTCCATAGACGATAAATCAATGCAAATTTATCTATATTCACCTTTAGATGGTAAGGAAAGTCACTGTAAGTAAAGTAAAGTGCACTTCTTTGAGGCATTTTGGATAACTCTCAGAAAGCTTATGAGCCATCAAAGTCAAAGTCAAAGTCATCTTTATTTAGGTAGAGTGGCCCTTTCAGCACTAGAAGAACCCTCTATCGATGAGAGGGTGATTGCTTTTGAAGGCAGGCTATCATTTTGGCAATATATGCCAGCAAAACTGACAAAATGTGGCAATAAAGTTTGGATAGCCGCTGATTCGAAAAATGGCTATGTAGATGACTTCTCTGTTTCCCTCAATGGCCTACTTGTAGGTTATGCTGTTGTGATGAAAATGGCAAGTCCATTTTTTACAGGCATATCTTTTTCAATATTTTTTTACTTGCACAAAGCTTATGGAAGATTTGCTAGCTCAACACACCTATGCTTGTGGCACAATTCAATCCAATTGCAAAGACTTGCTGCCATGCGCAAAGAACAGACTCTAGCAGCTGGAAAAAGTCTCTGCTTAGGGAGGGAAAATAACTTTTACTAAATGTTTTGTCTAGTGAGCCATCACACCTTGTTCCACAGAAAAAAAAAAACCATGTTTACATAATAAACATGGGAGGAGTTGACTGGGCTGATCAGCTTTGATCTTTTTGCTTTGTCAGTGGTATATCTTTTGGTTTTTATTTAATCTTTCAAATTGAGTTTCATTGCTGAATCAATCTGTCGTGCAAATCAAGGAGAATGAAAAAGAGACTGAAAATCAACTTAGGCTTGATCTGGCAAAACAACAGATCAATAGTTTTAACCAAAGAAAGAGGAATCGAAGATCACACGAGGCTCTAAATAAGACTGTGGCTTGAAAAACATTCATACCTAGACAGCAAATGTACATCTGACTTTTGGCAAACAGTAAAGCAACCATTTTTCTTTATTTCTGTGGTTTATTATTTCAATAGAAAAAGAGGAGATTGATCTCATTTGCATGTATAATAGTGAAAGGGTTATTAATAGTCTTGCTAGAAAATGACAAAATGCAAACCAGAAAATTTGTTTCAAGCTTCAGATATTTTTAATGACGTTTTCTGTTGATAAAGTATTCGCTGATAAGGTTAACAAGAATTAATACTTTTATTATTGTTAATCCTTCCTGGAAGCTGGATTATTCTGGTTATTTGTAAGTGATTCAAGAAGAAACACTTGTACAATGAACTAATGTACTGTTGCCAGGCCCCGCGAAAACATCATTGTTATTTAAGTTTCAAAAAAGGTCCTAATTTCTGCAATTGAAACCCGCCCCCGTTGAATAACCACAGACACCTCCGAGTATTTCGCAAAATAGCTTTTAAACCGCGAACAAAGTGGAAAATAGAGCTTCAGTTAAATGCAACTTACACGAAGATTAAGAAAAAAACAAAGACCCCGCAGTGACACTGAATGATAAGGGATACAGTTTATTAAGTAATGTATCTCAAATACTGAATTTGGTTACATGTAAATGTCGCCTAATATCAACTTTTTTGATCACAGATCGATAATTGGGCAAGATTTGTGTTCCGCATACAGAAATGTTAATTGTACCTTAAGCTAAACTTAGCGCAGATAGGATACAAGTGTAGTTTTTTTTCACTTTAGAAAATGGTCCAGACATAAATATCAACACGCCGTAGCCAATGTTCTGAAATTGAATCATTCCAATTTCAAACCGGCTATGACAAAAAGATCGCACCAGAAATTTCGAAAACAATTTGAGAATTTCATGTATGCATTTTCACAATAACACATCGCCCAAAGCTCTGATAATTTTTGCCCTTTAAGACGACCGAGATAATTTACAGCCCGAAACTAACCAAAACACGATATCCAAGGTACTTACCAACATCTTCTCAAACATTTTGTTAAACTCCTCGGCCGGTGCATGTTTAATCCGGTCGATCTCATCCTCCATGTCTTGGTCAAATAGTGGCTCTTCTTGAGTGCTGCGCAATCGTTCTTTCACCTTGTGCCCATTGACATCTTTGTCCTTGCTCTTTTTCGTCTGTTTTCGCATGGATGTTATGCGATTCAGCTAAAAATAACGACATGTCTGTATCAATACCGCAGCTTTCGCAGCAAATTTGTATTTAGTGAACACGAAAGTCATATAATTGACGATTCAGCCGTTAGCTAAAACATAAACAACATTGGGTGCTTGATACTTACAATCCCGCCGCCTTCCTTCGGGGCAGGATTCAGTTTGTCACCCATCTTGCTTTCAAGTGTTACCACAATGCGACCAAAACAACACGACTTCCAAAATTAAATGCTTTACATGTCTTTGATTGCCTCGTCAGGGACCAAACATCCCCTGCTTGCAAAACGAAATTTGTAAGAATAACGACCACTACTCACGCATGCGTAAACTTCGATATTCGGCTCCCGTGAATCACTTCGGGTTGCATCTCTTTGCGTGACTTTTAAAAAGTCAAAAATATTCCTCCATTTTCTTTTGTGTTCCAGAAAGAAAGGCTTTAATGCACCTATAAATTAAGGCACCATTTAAGCTAGAGTTCTTTATTGCTTTCACCATTCAACTGAACCTGTTCCACTGCTAGTAAATATTTACCTTCAGATGGTCACGCAACATTGAATTCCTTTTTGACCTAACCGCAGCCCGGTATATTTAATAATGCATTCAGCTTCTTTTCGTCAAGCACAAAAGGCTAGGAAAAGTTAAAATCGTTTAACAACTTACTCTACTTCAGTCTAAGATAATCGCTATTTTTATCATAATTTTTTATCACAAAAATCAATTCACAACGACCTGAAAGATGAATCGTGCTGCAATGACTTCATTATTTCCGGGTTGCTTTGCGTGAACGCAACATCCTTTAAATGGCTTAAAGCAACAATGACACACGATTTGTTTCATCGAACAATGCTGTAGTAAACCATAACCCAGAAGATCCAGAACACTCAATGCCATTCAATTCGATCAGGTCAACAGGGCGAAAAAAAAAATATGAATGATCTATTCCATGGGAACATTCCACGAATAATTTCGAATTTTTAAGCCGATGACATGCGGATATATTGCGGGCTGAAAATACTTAAGCACTGACTAATCATTTAATTTTGTCTCGAGGTCTCGGTGAGGTTTTCTTTGAGACCCATAGCGTGCCATGTGTTGGAGTGTGACACTTGTTTAGAACTGGTCCTGTATTTGTTACAATTCAGCATTCTTATTGTTCCCCTGAACAGTCCGTATTTTGCGGTGCAGATGCACGGTGTAAAAAGTCTGCAACAATTTTGACTGTACTTCTAAAAGTATTTTACCCTTGTTGAAAAGAGCCATTGCTTTAGTGCTATTGAATTAGAATAAATGGTCACTCCGCCAAAACTGCTGTTTTGTATGTTTTAGTAAAAAATACCGTGAAAGAAACAGATGTAAAAGCTATATAGACAAATAGATACATGAATAAATAAAAATCAAAAAATCTCTGCAAGGCATAACTCTTAAAAGCAGCCTTTCAGTTTGCTAAAGTATTTACAGCTATTAGGGTTTAAGGAGTTTATTCCAAAGCCAGCCGGCTCTTTAAACAAAGGACCGTTGGTCGTAGCTATTCTGAATAGCGGAAAATCTAACTTATTTACGAGAGCGAACAACCGATCCAACTTCTTCAGTTAGAATCGTGTTGGAAAGTATTCAGTGATCGTTTGGGTATTTTGATGGCTTTAAGCTTACGGCTTATCATCTCTTGGCCTCACACAATCGATCATAAGCAAAAGGTCAACCATCTTGGTCCCTATATTTATTCGTTGGAGACAAAATTCAATTGAGGAAATGTACCTGAGCCTGAATTTCAGCTGCGTTCTCTGAAATAGCTGACCAGAGAGGAAGTGTGATTTTCAGGCTAATTTTAGTTATGTTTAACAGTGCGAAGAAGTTAACTTGTTCTCGCCAAGAGATTATCATCTTTTGGTCTCACACAATCATTTTGTGGCTCTTTAACACTTCGACTAGCCTCGTCCAGGCGTTCAGTTAGTTGGGACACATTGTGAGAAATGGCGCTCACGAAAATAGAGGAAAAGTGCGTTTCGGGAAGGCACGAAGCCTCTCCTTAATTTCACTCCGTCGGTTTTACTTGAACCCCTGGAAATGGCTACACTGCAAAAAGAGGACCGATCTCGCTAACTACAGACGCGTGCAAAGAGAGGAGCCACAAATCTTGTTTCCTACAAGAAAGTCTTTGCGAGGTTTATTTATTTTCCTGCTTTTAGTCCAACTGTGCCATCATCTGGCTCTCTGTGCAAAGAAGCAACAAGTAATCAAGAACGAAAACAACGGGACGTGGGAATATTCAGAGTAATGTTTCTCTCTCATCGAGGCCCCCAGAGGCTCTCATTGATGGCACCTCTTTTAATGTAGTTCCGAAAAATTTATAGAGTCATTAATACCGGAAGGATAGAAAAAGAAAGGAGACGCAGGAAGGAAACAGCGGAAGACATCTGAATGCTCAGCTGCCTGGTCAAGAAAAGTGTCACGGTATCTGAGGTGTTAACCCAAATTGGGGCAAAATCGAGAAACGAATTAAACGTGGTAAATAGAACTGAAAACTTGTTAAAAATTCTAACTAACAATGTACTAACGACCCACCCAATACTGCAGGGAAATAGTGGCTGTAATTCCTTTCAAGCGATGTTCCCTTAGTTCGTCATTTTTCAAGGTTGGTCCAGTGGGCGATCACGCGCGTGACGGCACGTTAATGGCCTCAGAACAGAATAATGTGGGCTACCAGTTGTGTATCTTTTGTAATTGATCATGACTATTACTACGAATAGTCCTTCTTTAGCTTAGTTCATCTTGCGTGACGCGAAAGTCAACCGCGAGAAAAAAAGGGCCGCGCAGCCAGGATCTCGTGCGGCTAATTTCACTCGCGGGTTCTCTCACGTATTACGCACGAAGGACTAAGCGAAAGACTGGTACTACTCGTAGTCAAGTGATGAAGCGATGAGTTTCAGCAGTTCTGATTCCGTTGAAATGAAAAGCCTCAGTTTTTAATGAGATTTCCATGCTTTCTTGTATGTAAACAAACGAAGGGTCAGTGACTGATTTATTGAATCCGTACAGCACTATAAAAAAACTTTTTAAAAAAAATTGGGCACTTTGCATTCCTGGTATTAAATTCCCAGAAAAAAGGTAGTAGAAACGACTCTCTTTGCCCGTTTATTTCTTCTCTTAACGGAACTGTGACGTCCGGCTGAGATTCCCGGGGGATACTCGTAGAAAAATTGGGTGGAGGTGTATGGCACGCTTCCCAAAATCCTTACCCTATTTGTGACCCGGGGGGAGGGGGCGGGATTTGTGATCAAAATCTGCGATTTTCTGTACTCTATTTAAATTATGACATGACCAAAAATTCGATACCCAATTTCTTTACTGACCCTTGAATCAAAACTCTGTTTCATATCTGCCTTATAATTAGCTCCTTAGTTCATATCGATGTTAAAGGCATCGTAAAATTCTTTTGTTGATGGTCTTATCGATAATGATGAAAAAAGGAGCTTTTTTTCTGCAAAAGAAACCAATTCAAGACTAGAGTGCAAAATCCATACCCTCCCTGAGACCAAACTGGCCAGAATCAATACCCTAGGTCTGACCAAAACGGCTAAGGCCCAGTTCAGACGTTGTCAGTGCTTCTGCCGTGCCAAACTTGGTTGCAATTAGGTTCGACTGTGGCACGGCAGAAACACGACTTTGATTCAAACGTCGTGCCATAGTTGCACCAAATTCGGGATTTACTGAAGTCATTTAATCAGCGTTCGATCCTGTCCTGTCCTGCCAGGTTTAGGAAGAAAAGCTCGCGTGAATTAATGTGCACCTATCATTTCCTAATTCGATTGGAGCACGGTTGAACAATAAAATTTCTTATTTCGCCTCCATAATTGAAACAAATCAGTATATCTCCCAGGAGAGGATTTTTAGTCGCCAGTTGGTTTCCATTACAACGGTATAAAAATATCGTTACTTTTCAAACTAATTTTCTCTCGGCTTCACCGACGTGGCAAAGAAGGGAATGAGTCGCAATCAACATCGTTCCCAGAGCCTTCGTTACCCTTGTCCTGGACAAATGTATCGACGATTGCAATCTTTTTTGAATTGATGTCTTTCGCGCATGCTCATGAAAGTACTCGTAAGATAATTTGTCCCACATGTCTTGCAGCATCACGTTAGACATGGATCCGATTCTTCACTCTGATGGTTAACTCTGGTTTACCTTCAACACGCATAAATCTTTCGCCTTTTACTAAAGATTTCCGTGGAGGAGAACAACTGAATGAGTCTTAACACTAATTTTTCGTCGCCCTGCCTTACGGCGGGGCTCGTAATAAATGCAGGAAAAAACATTGACTCCGTCCAAATCACATGCATTCTCTCAATAGACAAGATTCACTCTAGTTCACTGACTTACATTCGACTAACACTCCAATGAAGCCAGCTGTCATGAAACAAAAACAATGGCGCCGTTGGCAGCGCCTATCTCAAAATTGCAGCGAAGACTCCTGGCTGCTTATAAGATTACTGCAAGACTCAAGAAGAAGGCGGAAATAAAGCCTGTAGAAAATACTTCACCTTTTGTAAAAATTCAGAAGGCGAGTGCTGCTGTTGCAAGTTTTTTTTTCCAAACTTCACTCCTGTTTTGTTCCAAAACTTCATTGTAGTTCGATCCTGTCCTGTCTTGCCAGGTTTAGGGATACATCCCTTGTGTCCAAGGCAACCTCGAGGTTTATTCTTTGCCGCATTGAACTTGATTTGCAACGACGCCATATGTTTACTTCCAGTATCACTTCTGGTAGCATTCAATGCGCATACTCCGTATCAATCTAGAGAATTCTCCTCGTGGTCCCCTCGTAACTCTTCCCGCGAACGCGATCCCGCCAAAATACATTAACAGAATTTATGAATTTTGTTTGGCGCGGAGGAAGCACGACGTTTGAATCGCTGCCGTGCCAGAGTCATATAACACGACAAAGCTTGTCGAACTTAACTGCTTTGCCAAACGTAATTCAAAAGTTTCATTCAGACGCCGTGCTTCTGCCGTGCTTTTGTCGAACTTAAATCCTGAATTTAGTTCGGCACGGCAGAAGCACGTCTGAACTGGGCCTAAAGATCACATCCTTTGGGACCGCCAATATATTTCCTGTAAGGGAGTACCCTCCCCTCTCGCTGGGACCTAGGTCGACCTGAGCCTCCGTCATTTCGTTCGCATCGTTATGACAGAGTGTTTCCTCCCGCTGTTTTCGTGCTTTGCAGTACTATTTGAATAAACCCAAAGCCTAGAAATTTAATTTCTGATATCATTATAGAGATATGGGACCAGTTGTTCAAAGGCTGGATAACGCTATCTAGTGGATAAATCGCTATCCTGTGGGTAAGTGCCCACAAAACAAACCACGCTATCCGCTGATAGTGATTTATCCGGTGGATAGCGTTATCCATCTTCTGAACAACCCAGGCCTGGAGTTTTATTTCAACTAAACATTTAACCAAGGACTGCTACACCTGATTGTCCCTGGTTTAATTAACTAACCAGTTTGTCTATAATTAATCATATAAAAAGCGTCTCATTTACTGTCTCAGTCATGAAAACTAAAGCTTTTCTATGCAAATCTTCGCTGAGGCACTCGGAAAGTTTCCGATTCGTATCATCCAATTAAAACCTAGCGCGAGCTCTTACGAGCTCTCCGGAAACTGATGGCGGCATGGCGCAAATAGAATGCGGCTTATCGGCTAGTGGAGGTTCTAATCAAGATTTTGACAAGATGAGAGAGCTGTTAGAACAAAGAGATCACATTATTTTTGAGGTATCACAGCTTTGATGAAACCAACGTATAATATTTGAATTTTGCATTACATGTATGTTCGAGTGCAATGCATATACCCTTTCTTAATAAAACGTGCGTTACATTTTTCTACTGATTATAATGACTATTTGGGGTTTGGAATCTCATTTTAAATGCTTCTGAAAGAATCGCGGACTGAAAGGTAAAGAAGACATAGGCTGACCTCTCCCCACGGTCAAAGATTCAACAACCATGCGCAACAACAATCGCTGTACGACTACTACTGAATGTCGCCATCATCATCATCTTTGTCATTGTCATTGTCATTAGGGTCACAAGGATCCGTCATTCCCTTAAATTCACTTATTTCCTTGTGTTCGCCATACGACGATGGTCCCGGCTTCTTCTCCTCGCGTCCAGGTATGTGCAATCGTAGGGTCATAACGGTAACACTGGCAGGCGCGGCAAATACTATCTGGTCACCCAAAGGACAGACTGCGAAAGGGTTTGTATCCACCGTGAAAGTTGTCAGCTTTTTACCCTTGATAAGATCCCAAGCCTCAAAGGAACTGGGCTGGTACCCCTTGGAATCTGTTGTTATCGCAATGGTCCCGTCAAGGTTGAGGTAGATCTTGTCGATGTCCGTGGAGACAAGGTCGTGAAGCATGTTTCCACTCTGGATGTCCCAAACTTTAAGGCTCTCGTGACTTGTCACGACTAGCATGCTCTTCGATGAAATGGCCACCATGTTTCTTCCAGCTGAACCTTCGCCCAACGTATGCATCAGCTCTCCCGTTTCTGTCTTCCACAGCGCACTTACGTTATCGTTTCTCAGCTGTAAGACGAAGTATTTACCATCTTCTGTGATGGCAGAACCATCCAAACCCAACTGCTCGCCCTCAATTGGATCCAATACCTTGTGTGTGTACGTCTTGGTATTAAAAACCAGCAGTGGAACTGTCTCGGCGTCTTGCTCGACATAAAAACTGGCTTGGGAGCAAATAACTGTACTTCCATCTTTACTGATTAGAATTCCTTCCAGGCGGTACTTCTGGCCAAGTTTGTATTGCCCTACAACCTGCCAGTGAAGCAAACAACTTTAAACGAATGCATAAACCGTTGACATCATTTTTCGTAGTTAACGTAAACTTTCCATTAATAACTTTGAATAAATATTCACATACAGGTAAGATGGATACTTTGACCTCATCGTGGCTAAGCGTGTACAAAGGAGGAGAATTGGACACGAGTCAACCGAAAAACGTAGCTGTATGGAAAATTAATACATAAAGCTCTTTATCATATGACTAGCTCTGTGATTGGCCAAAATGAACCGATTGCCGGCGGCTACCCTAGCGAGCAATATGGAGCTATCTTGCCCGCTCAGCACTACCCGCTGTATCCCGCAAGACGAATTTCCCCGAAAACCATATAATTAATCTCTTATTGACCAAGCTTGCTCGGTCAAGATGGCTGGATATTGGCCTCGTTCGTTTTTTGCAAGTTTATGGACCGAGACGGAGTCGAGGCCATAAACATGCAAAACCCAATATCCAGCCATCTTGACCTCACACTTGGTCAATAATCAATATGTATAGCCCCTTTTGGTCTGCGTATTTGCCCTTAAATGTATACAATCCACCCAGGAACTTAAGATCCACGTGTGGTACTCAAGTGGAAATTCCGCTTGTAGTAAACACCTTTCAAGATCACGTTGCTTCTCTACTTAATAAGCTCCCGAAAAACCTCAGAAATACTGTTGACTATAACATTTTAGAAGGGAAGTTAAGCACTTGTTACTTACTAAAGCTAAGACCACCAGTTCATGTTAACTTTTTCTATTTGTAAGCCAATATCTTTCGTCATAATGATATTATTTGATTAATGTAGGTTATTATTGGGTAAAGAAAGATATATTTTATGGTATAGCATTGATTAATTTTTTAACTGTTGTAATTGTTAAATGAAGAGCTACTTTGTAGAGATAAATAATAAAGCCATTATTATTATTGTTATTGTTATTATTATTGCTATTGTTATTGCTATTGTTATTGCTATTATTATTATTATTATTATTATTATTATTATTATTATTATTGTTGTTGTTGGTCGTTGTCGTCGTCGTCGTCGTCGTCGTCGTCGTCGTCGTAGTAGTAGTAGTAATTTGATCGAGTGGAGTACAAGTCTGGGAGTAATTCCGCAAGTAATTTCAAAATCGGACGAGCGCGAATCACGAGGCCGATTTGAAATTATGAGCACGATTACTCCCTGAATTGTACGACACGAGATCCTATCAATAATTAATCGTATCTATAGCTGACAGCTGAACACTTCCAATGAATTCGGGAACACCTAGCTTGTCATACCAGGTCTTAGCTCTTTTCGAGAGCACCAATCACAATAGGTATTACTGTAACATTCGAGACTGCATGAATCCTTCTTCTTCTTCTTCTTCTTCTTCCTCTTATTATTATTATTATTATTACATGATTCATAACAGAAAAGCCTCATGATGAGCAAAATTCTCAAAACCGTAACGGTAGATCGAATCCGGAGGTCGTGGGTTCGATTCCCACCGAGGTCAAAAGATTTTTTCTTTACCTCGTGTGGTTTCCTGATTCCCTTTACTAGGGCTAACGCCCAGTGGGTTATTCATGGGTTCAATTAGCACTTTAATTTACACTTCAGACTTAATGCTCTGTTCCACCATTTACCAAACAAGGTACGGCACAAAGTAAGTATAGCGCAGAAATCTTACAACTTGGTCAATTTTGAATTCGCCGAGGATTTAAACAGAGAATACAAGTGTAAGCCACTTAATTTGCAAAACAAAAGAACTGTTCATTACCTTGCCAGTGTCTACGTCCCACACCTTCAAGTTCCGTCTGCCACGTGACAATCCCATGACATTCTTTTTGTCAATAAATCCAAAGGCCTCTAGTCGTTTGCTGGCCTTTCCTTGAAGAACACCAAGTGTTTTTGCCTGGTCAAAGTCTACGAGCTTGTAGTGATCAAAGGCATCTTTCTTTTGTTCTCCCACAGCGATTCGTCCAACGCCAACCTTGTCAGTCAGCATGCGCAGAGGTTGTGGGAAGTTATATACTTTGATTGAACGGACTTTGACCCCAGTCAGTGCATCCCACACTGCAATCTCAGGCATCATCTTGACGGTGCAGCTTGCAATCACGTGCCGATTGTCCGCTGCAACTGAAAGCATCCATATTGTATCAGCAAAGCCTTGCGTCGTGGCAGTGACATCCGTCTCATCATCATCGACCCTCCCTCGTGCATCGTAAATTCGAAGAACCCCATCCGATCCGGTAGTTGCTACAAAATCTCCCCTGCGCCCGTAAGTACCAAAGCCTGGTTGTAATCTAGCAACGATGGTGGCATCACCTATGTCCAGGTCCCATTTTACTAATTCGTAGTTGTGCCTTATAGCGATCACTTTCTTCCCGTCCTCTGCAACAACAAGGCGATCGTGTTGCCCAATGCCGAACTCCGAGATATCTGATAAGTGCTTTCCGGTAGCAGCATCATAAACTTTAAGCTGCTTATTAATATATCCGTCTGACACAACAAGCAACTGCATTCTGGAGTTCAGGTGGATTTGGGTTATTTCTGTCTCTTTCAACTCGCCTCGGATTTCTTCCTTTTGCAACTCCACATGTATCTAAACACCAAAGTGATGAAAAAATGAAAATTATACCATGCAAAGATGCACATCAACAAACAGTGACAACTGACATTGCTAATAGACCTCTTTAGCTTGGACGGTTTTTTGTCCCATTTCAGACCATGTGATGATACTCTTGAGAAATATTGCTTTCAAATTTTCAAATAGTTCCGTGTATATGAATGAATAATTATTAGATAGATAAAAGGATAATTCTCTAGAGAATATCACATGATCTGAAATGGGAAAACAAACCGCCCAAGCTAAAGAGGTCTATACTGACTTGAGGTTTAAGTATGATTTATGCTGATGAATACTGGAAAAGTATTTAAAACATCAATTCTCATGTTACATTAAGGAAAGGTATGGTATTAAGTAAGGACAGCTAATAAGTTAATCTCATAAATATCGATAAAAAATATGTAAATTCCTAAAAATATGAGTAGGAGTGAGTTTGGCCAAGATCGTTGTCCTCCGTTTTAATTTAGACGGTGCACGTGTACTTTAACAGTCTTGAGCAAATACGCGTCTTTATCTGTGGAATCTCCAACGCTAAAACCTAGGTCAACCTACATGCTATGAGAAAGGGGGAAATTAGGGGGCAACGTGCTTCTGACTTTTCCTATCTTTAATAATAGAACAAATCTTACTTTTACCATAAACTGTCTACGTACGAGTAATGGTCATATTAAATATCATTAAAGAGATTCGAACCCACGTTCTACTTATGGCTTTTTCGATCTGAAAAGTCGTACTTTTACCATAAACTGTTTACGCGATTCAAACCCACCTTACAAATTTCCTTTCCAGTTTTAACACTGAGAACGTGAACCGTCTTTTGGTTGTGTACGCAATATACCGCAAGGTCCCCGGCAGCGTCCAAATAACCAAACGTTTGCTCGACATTGATGCCTTCTACAGGAATGTCATGAACAAGCTTCCCTGTGGCAGTCTCCCAGATTCGTACACTGGAGTCACCGAGAGCAACCAACATCTCATCTTCATCTGCAAACGCGACGGAAGGGAATCCTCTGAACCAGTTTCCATCATCCCTCATCGGCTTATACTCCTGTAAGATCTTGTTTGTTCTACTATTGATTAGGTACATGTTTGACGACGAACCCGATGCGACAAAGAGGTCGTCGTTCCTCGGGCTGATCATCGCCCGCCAGCACGAATTCACATCCGTTGAAGATTCGTCGAAACAAACCTTTCTCTGCCTTCTTCCACTTTTTATATCCAAATACAACAGACAAAGCCCCTCTGAGCCACGATTACAGGTCACGACTGTCTTGCCATCACTCGTAAAATTTACGTACTCAATTCCACCATGGAACTCCTCATTTGAGATGGAGTTTATCAGAGATCCCCCAATTGGTGTGAGGCACTGCTGGCTGGGAATAAAAGCCGCAACAGACGGGCTTTGGGCAGCTTCCAATATTTTTATCAGAAATGGGAACTCCTTCTTCTTCATATACTTGAATAGGCGGCCAATCAGCTGCACTGACAGTTGACGAGGATCCTGTCTGAGTGAGAGTGAAGACAAGTTTAGGCACTTGTTCAGGAGGTCCAACTCTCTCTCATCTGGATAAATAGCAAGAGCAGCATTAAAGTCCTGTTGTAGCAACTCCACAGAACTAGCTTGGACCTTTGTCAGGAGGAATTCGAAATTGCAGAGGGTCTTTTCCTTTAGATTTTCCAGTTGGTTTGACAGGAGGAGGTTATGAGGGAGCTCGCTCAGCATGCGCCGATTGAAAATGGGTTTGTCTTCGTTCACGTCGAACTTCAGAGGCTGTTTGGGAACCAATCGATCCATAGACATTTCTTTACCACTCTTGTCTTCAAAAGACTTCTTTGCTCCGCCTGACCATTTTCCGAGGAAGTAGTCGCTCATGTTTTCATGAATCCTGACTGCTTGTCCGCTTCCAAGGTAACGTTCACGAGCAACTTCGATGAACTGGCGATGATACCAGTTAATAACCCGGGTACCATCGGCTCCTCTTTCAATGAGGTAGTCTCCTATGTCGGACCGGATCCGTATCCACAACAAAGGAGGTAACCGACGAATGGGTGGTGTCCAGTACTGATAGACGTCGTTAAGTACTATGTCATCCAATGATAAGATGTCCTCCAGCTCAGGTTCCGTCAATCCATTCCTGGAAGCAGTGATGTAGGCTAAGGCTTGGCTCACAAGAACTTTCCCATGGAGTCTCTCTACACGATCGAGGAGGTCATGGATGATCCCTTTTATATTAGGTGCCAGCTTAGTATCATTTGGAGATGTATAGGATTTCCAACGAGAGGCTTCGTCGAAACACAACTTCAGATACAGAGGCAATGGGCACTTTTCGAAGGCTTCCAAAACAACCTTTTCTTGTTCACTTCGTAACAGCCGTCTGGAGGATTTGAGCCAACTGTCCAGTATTTGTTTGGCGGTGTCAACAGGCATCTTAGGTACTTCCAGGAGGACGGCGGCTTCATATTTTTCCTGGCACGAGAACAACATTTGACAGATTAGCTCAGGTGTTTAATATGACGAAAGGAGGCAACTCTCTGGTCATCTGTTGAGGACACATACCAGCTAGTCGGTGACAAACTGAAAAAAATTATTATTGAGCTGAAAAACTGCTTATATCTTAAAGTAACAACAACATTAATTACCTCAAGTCTGGGAAAGCAACTGTATTCCTTTCCTGGTAGTGTTGACAGGATAATGTAGACATTATCTGGTAGTTCCTTTGGCACCCATTCTAGCTCTCTGCCACCGTCATCATCCGACAGTTGATCCAAAGAATCAAGGACAAGCACCACAGGATGTGAAGACGATGCATGGTCTTCCAGACATTTTGGAAAATACTCCAGGAGGGACTTGAAATCCTATAAATAATAGACAGTGAGAAGTAGAAGAAGCAGATCAGTAACCTATACACTGCAAGACGATTTCGACACTGTGACCCCACCAATATGCGGGACCAAGAGAAAATGATCGGACACGTCTCACTTGGTAACCTAGTAAACGGTCACCAAGCTTCCTAGCTCGGTGGTTAGAGCAACCGACAGGTATCTGGGGCGTTATGGGCTCAAATCTCGTAGGGGATTCCGACTTTTACTTTGTCCCACGCTCGCGATACCCTGAAGAGTTAATTTTTGACATTCCAATCGAATAAACAGGCCGCCTTTGTGCTAATAGTTAAAGCTGGAAGGTACATGCATGCCGAGGCCTTTTATATAAACACTGCTCAGTGGAATTAAGAAACCAGATTTTCGACCCACCGCTCCTTCGTCGTTCTTTTCTGAGTATCAATCGTAAAAAAAATTCCATGTGTTTTATTTTTATAAACATTTATCATACGAACAGTTTGCAGCGAATAATCATCATTCACGATCTTTCCGGCGATAGGCTGCTAAATATCCAAGGAGGTTAGCAATGAAATCAAGTGTCGTTTTGAGTGAGTTCAATCCCATTTTTTACTTGGTCTTGTACATACTTAAATCTTTACATTACATGTAGACAGGAAACTTTATCGACTTGTTTGGATTCGATCAGTTGTACCAGTTAACCAAATATGGGTCCAACTTTTTGTACCGAAACGCTAACAACAAATTCCTCAGCAGTCAATTTATTTACCTGCGGCACTGGGTCACTTTCAGAGTCCTCATCGGCCCTACAAATCTGTTGACAGATGCTGCGCATTAAGCTTCTTGCATCTGATGAATCTGGAGTCGTCCCGATAAATCGGGTCACAATTGTTGCTGAATTCTTTTCTAGCCATTTCTTTACTTCCATTGCAACTTTGGCCATCAATGAAGTCTTTCCGCATCCTGATTCTCCATACAAGACAGCAATTTGCTTTTGTTTCACTGTCTCCTTGACACTGGTCAAAAACTCGTCACGGCCGTGAAACAACTCGCACTTCCTTTTGCAGAAAGACCCATGTTCAAATATTTCCTCGGTCAGCTCATCTTCTTTATAGATCGATTGCTCCTCCTCAATGCCTCGGTTGATGCTATTTGTTAACGTGTCATAAAAATCAGTACAAAGCTTCTCGATATACTGAGCATGCTCTTGTGACGCACTTGGGTCAATACCATTACCATGCCACTTGACGTCATACTGAATTACATTACTGTTACTCAGCGCTTCGGGAAGGTCGTTCTCTCGAAGCTTGTTCAGCAGCTGCTGTGCGGATTCGTCTACCAAGGATGGATTACCCCAGGTTTTGTCGAGAAATTTCTCGGTGTTGGAATCTGCTATGTTTTCATCGATGTCTTTGATGACCCTTTTGAACCAGAAACAGTGTTTGTCTTGTTGGGTTGCATTGATGATACCTCTACGGATTTCATCTTCCGTCACTAAATTAAAAAAGGTCTGAAATTTTAGCACACTTGTGAAATTAAAAGTGGTAATTACAATCAATTCAAAAAAAGTCAAGCTGAAATAAAGAACTGTTTTAAGAAACCACTTTTTCTATTTTCGACCATTACCAGGTTCAGTGGCCTATTGTTGTCTACTTAGCTGTAGTGTTCTTTTGCCTCTAATGGCAAACTGGCAATCATATTTTGCAATTAGGCTTTGACCAATGGAGGTGGTCCCATTACTTTTAGGCAATTTGCAAATTCAATGTCGTGAAATTTGTCAGGTGAAAGTTTCAAATAAGAGATGGACTTTTAGACTATTCATCAGTAATAAATGGAACTGAAAGTAATTTCGTGTCCATGTAAACTATTGAATGATGCAAATATAACGAGGACTAACCAAAATCTCCGGGTGAGTTTTATTTTACCCGAGGACACTTTGACTCACCTGACATGTAGTACTTATGCCGTTCGCTTTGCTTGTCCAGAGCCTTGTCAGCGGTCATCCGCAAAACAACTTGCATTCTCTCAAACGCATTCCACCAATCAGAAGACGCCTTCTTGCGTAACTCTTCGTTCGCGTAGTCACGATAATGGGGCAGCAGTGATGTGATTGGTTGTAACAGGTATTGAGCCGGTACTGAATTGTCATCCCGCCAGAACCATTTTTTCAGTAGCTGGAAATCGTCAGGGTTGTCAACCGCTCCAAGAAGCTTTTCAAACTCAGAGGCATCGATCTTCACAGGAAAAGGACGGTAGCCATATTTTTGCCCCAGGAAGGTCTGAAAGAGTTATGAAGACTTGGGTTAGCTAATAATATAGTTGCGATGTTTCGATTTTTAAGTTGCACTCACGATGAAGTTGGGTCCAGTTGACAGCTTCTGACATGCGCGGAGCTCCCTCATACACAGCTCAGTAGTCATGTGATCATCAGTGGACTCGTCCCGCACTCCCCATCTCATGTCCACAACTTGAAAGTCATACCCTCTTTCCTGACAGAAGGACTTGAGCCGGGGGTACACTCTCTCCATTAATGTGTTACGCTCCACAGAGGTATCTGAAAAATTTACCAAACTCAAGTAAGTTCTTCCTCGTATGAGCAACTGAACGAATAGCACTCATATCATAGAGAGTTCAATTCACCACAGGCCTCCTATTTCGAAGGTGATCTTTCTCAAGGTATTGTTAGTTGTAGTGCTCAGTTCTCCCGCGAATACTGTTTCCACAAGTGTTTTGTCGAGTATAGAAATACGAGCGTGCGTGCTTGCGCGCGTACATTTGAGTAACCTGCTTGAGCTTTGTAAGAGTGCAAACGCTGCGTCACAGGATTGGCTAGACCACCTGTGATTTCCGAAAACCGGAAACACTATTAATAACTCGAGGGGAGTTACCTTAGGGAATAATATGAGAGATTCCCCTTCTATTACCCTTTATACTCTCTTGTCGGGGAAAGAGGGAATTAATTGAATTTCCCGTGTGTGAATGACAGTAATGTCATAATTTACCTGTAAATGTAGAGCTGGTGAATATTCTAACAATTTTGACATTTTCTGGGTAATAAAAATCCATGTCACCAGTCAAAGCTTTCTTCACTTTCTCTTCGTAGCTCAAGTTGTCTTCAATCTCATCCAATACAACCTCTTGAACAATTTCCTTTTCTTGTCCTTGTTCTTGTTCTTCGTCCCCTTCTTTCGATGACTCGCTCTTTTTGCTGCTCGCTGAAGAGCTTCTTCTGCTCTGGTCATCTTTGTTGTTGTTGTCATGATCGCTTTCTTCCTTCTCAGAATCGCTTTTATTGTCTTCTTCCTCGTCGGAACTCTTCTCTGCTTCTGATTCATGGCCTTTGTCTCTGTCAGAATTGTCATCATTGTCTTCGTGATCTTCCTGGACTCTCTGCAGGGGACTCTCGTTCTGTTGTACTGGATTCTCTTGATGAAGAGGCTGTAAATAAGAACAACCACCCGATGCTGCGTTTTCACGACTTTGAATGCCCATAACGTCAAAATGGTTATTTTCCCATCTGATCCTATATTTCATGGAATGAACGCCTGCGATTTTTTCTGTGATTTTTAAAAACCTAAAAATTCTATTTTCTTGCGGTCGACCCTTGCCGCTGATCACAAGATCGACATGCTCAGAGTTGTGAGTAGATTCAGGAACGTGTGACTTCAGGCTTGACTTATCTCGCTTGTTTTACCCCTGTAAATTTTGCTTCGTAGTCCATGCAAGCGAGATGAGTCAAGCCTGAAGTCACCTGTTCCTCAATCTACGTCACAACTTATTCGCAACCAAGGGAAGACTGGTGCGAATGGTGAACCAAAATGGCGGCAAATTTGCACGTTTTCAAAACTTCTAAAAAAGTTACATTTCATCCAAATCGAGTTGTTTTTTCGCAGAAGTTCATTAGGTGATATATAGAATCAGAGCAAGAAATAAAAACACTTTGACGTTATGAGCACTTAAAGCATACACGCTTATATACACGATTCTGCTCAGACGCATTAATGATTTATCAACTCTCATTCTTATAAAAATAGGAAATTACGACGTGACGGTGTTTGGAAATGTGATCTAAATTGACATATATTTTTACTATTTTAATTCTCCCTTGTTTCCTGGGTTTTAGTTCAATTCGAAATACACATCAAACACCCGAGATATTGTTTAACCACATCTCTAAACACAAGTACGTCAAAAATACTCTGCTACACGCGTTGTATTTTTAACTCTCCACTCCGTGTTTGGAAATAGTATGAAACACAGACTTTCGTGCTTGAGATATTACGTGGCAGCAACCAATGTTCCAAAGAATGAGATTCTTTTCGCTAGCCCTATGTGAAAACTATTCTGATGCCTGTATGGGAACACCAGCATTTTTACTCTTTTGTATAGCATTTTTAATTTATCCTCTTGACAAGTCTTAGATATCTTTAAGGTCGTCCTTGACATAAGCCTTATCTGGGCTTCCTTGCCTTATACATTAATATTTTGAAAACATATTTATAAACGGCAAACTATCAATCAAGCAAACAATATAGCCGCCATAAAAGCTCTGTAATTGCTCTATTTTGCCTTTGTATTAAAGCTGTAATTCATGCAAAAGTTTTCGAACAAAAATGTGTTTACTAAACTTTAAATGAGCGTGATAGTGGCACACATGTTCACAAGAATGAGTTTGTACCAAGATGCACTTTGAATCAGACGAAAACAACATGTTGACCATTGCCAATTATCGTTTATATTGTAAAATCTCTACAGGAAATTGTTCTTATTCAAGGCGTCGCGCAGTTTTGCATCTGCCTTGTGCAATGATCTAGGTAAAGCCTGGTTTTCAATACGACACTTCAAGCTACAAGCTAAGGCACTACAAGCAGGGTCCAAAAAGCTCAATAAACAGCACTCGGTCGCGGCCTGGGACGAGCTCAGCAGGAGAGCGAGGCTAGTCAAGTTCACAAGAGAAGTCTTGCTTCGTCGTCGATCTAGTCTGTTTTACTTCGCTGTGCATACCAGTTGCTGTGTTTTTGAATGCCAGGAGAAGTAATAGAAATCTTCAACCGTCCGTGTGTAAGGGAAAAGAGTGAAACAATACAATCCGTTGAGACGAAACAAAGAAGTTCATGATCGCCGCGGGAACTGAACTTTTGTTGGCTACATTTCAGGTTAGAAGTTCTTAGAGGTGGCGGTGGGAGTGGTGTTTATTTGCATGGCAAGTACGTTTCCCAAGGAAAATAAAACGTTCCTTTTGAAAGATATCCTCTGTGTTAAAAAAAGAAGTTGCTTACGTCCGCATCCACTAGTACAGTGTGTCAATTAAGTATCGTCCTCAGAATCTTTTTTTTTTGGCTATAGTTTGGAGCATGCGTAGGTGCTTATACTTTCGCCGATGCTTCATTCTCGTCTGCAGACGCCTCGCTCCTGAGGGTCAGTACCAAGAATCGTGACCTCTGGACTGGTGCAACACCGGATGTCCGCGATTCACGGACTTACCGTCAAATCTGACAAATCTGATTGCTTGAGAATACGAAACGAAAACTCTGCGCATGCTCAGAAAATCGGGTCTGACCAGAGGTCGGGAATCTTGGTGCTGACCAAACGAAGCGCGGCCTCTTGGGACGAGAATGCTTATGCTTGTGTCGAAGTGAAAACCAGGCTTCAAGGGTTCACTGAGGGCAGGAGAAATCTAGAGCTGAGAGCAGTCAGTCACTGGCTGAAATAACCCATTACCTGGAAACTCTGTCGTTCCTTTTTATTCCTGGAGAGGATAACACCCATTGCTAAACGTCTTTCAAGAGATCTGCCCAAAAAGAAAAACTTTGAAAGTGAGAATTTTCTTTGCATTAATCGTGTCAGAGGTTCCGAAAGATTACCTTAGTTCATTTTATTAAGTCATATTTGAAACACAAGTACAAGGAAATTTAATATAATGTTTAATGTTTCTTCGGTACAGGAATCAAAATGTTTCATACTTGTTAGTCCACTTCCTTTCGTTCGATCCCCGCACAATTCTCTTTCGATGTAACATAAAAAAATTAGACACAATGACAAGCTAAGAGACATGGTCTAAAAGCATGACTTAGTGATCCGATCCAAAATTCAGGCTAACTAAGCTCGAGTCCACGAGGTGGACTCGAGCAAATGGGACTTGGAATTGTCGCGCTTTCCACTGAAACAGAATAATGTTTTCCGTGGCTATCATTACGATCGATAAACGAAATCGCACCTGAGTTTTCCTCCCATTGATTCTCGGTTTAAGCGATGTGAAAACACAGGGCACCTGCGTCAGTGCGATCAATGAAACAATTAAATATCAAAAATCATCGGTTCATTCCTATTGTAGAAACGATTTTTCAAAATCTGTTTCTTTCGATGCAAACCCTTCCAAAAGCGGATATCCAAAAGACGTTGGCTTAAAATGTACTATAAATATATTATTTGCAACAGCACCTCTAAAGCGGAAATATTTGAATAAAATAAACGATGCTTATGATAATTAAGTTTCTCATGGTTACTATTTAACACGAAAATAAACACAAAACTCACCGGATACATGAAACATTACTAAATGGGTTGACAAATGACGTTTAAGGTTTCTTTCTCCAGATTTTGTCAGTGTGAAATCGTGCGTTGCTCTAAGATACTTGCGAACCGGCTTAACACTCAGTTCCTTTCTTACACGAATAGCGTTCGTGACAATCTCGAATATTTAAAACACACACCAACCCCAAGAGCGAACTCTTTAGAACACAAATACTAATTCAAAAAAATCTGCCTCACTGTGTAAAGCTCATTTTAGCTCAGTCTGTTTAGAGGCTATAAGTACATGTTTATAGATGTAAGAGGGTGTTTCACATAAAGAAGTAGCATCAAAATCCTCGCTTGAACTGTCATGTAGGTTTGTTTGAGGTGGTAGCGCAGTCGGCTCATTCGAAGAAGAAACTCATCAATGTTCACATGGTGTTGTGATGATCGCATAAAATGCTTCCATTTTGGGTGACAATGGTAAGAACGAAAACATACCTTGCGTTTTGCCTTTGGTCTTTCAAGCTGGGGTTTAAAGCATCTCACAATTGATCGTTTACTTTCCCACGCGTTACAACTGCACCTGGTAAGTGATGAGAGTGAAACTGCCATGCTTTATTAAAATTCATAAAAAGAAACCACTTTAAAGTCATTTAATTATTTGAAAATGTCACGAAAGGAACATACGATGGAAGCGTCACGGCCGTAAGAAACAGACCTTTGAAATCTCAAGAAAAATACAATATTTTTTGTACTACCTTTTCAATATGTTTCTGCCTCGGCGTGTTCGAAATTTGGCTCCTGCAGGAAAGATTTGGGTTAGAATAGCGATATTTTTACTGGTAGTTCGAAACTGACTGCAACAGATCTCAAGTCAGTGGGCGGCTTAGCCTGAAGTCATTATAATGAACACGCTTTGTTTCACCATTTAAGGCGGGACCGTTTTAGCTTTGTACAGGCGGTACAATATCACAAAAAATAGCTGGCTGAGTGTACAAATAGCACCAAATCTCTACGTTATATATTAGGCATGTTTTGATCTACGCGCCATAACAATTGCGCTTCGGCGTGGATTCATTCCCAATACTGAACCCGAACAGATGATTTTATAACGCTTGATTGAGTTATTGTTATTAAAATTGTCGAGTACAACAGCCACAAAATGAAGGCTTTCAATAAATGCAGAATATTAGGAGTAACGCCTTCAGTATACTTGTTTTCTCGTCTCCCAGTTTTTTTTTATCATTCACAACAGCAATTCAGTAAAAGGAACGAAATTGCGCTTCCCAGCTGTTAAAAATCAGCCTATTTTTCCGCAATTGGAAGACAAATCAAATTTACATCAATTCTCCTCCTCCTACTCCTTCTCCTCCTCGTCATCTTAGGTGTTTGAGATGCATTCTGAACTGACACTAAAACTGAAAAAACAAGGGGGAAATAGAATCGTAAAACAGATACGTTAATTTATAACAGATCTTCAAACACCCTTATGGTCGCGATTTCCTTTTTTTAAAGAATTATTGTTGATAAATCATTACTGAGACTGAGCAGAAACGTGTATATAAGCCTGTATACTTTAAGTGTTCATAACGTCACATTTTTTTATTTTTTCATCTAATTCTATTTAGTATAAATTTACCGTAGTCTATTGTGAATCCGTCAATTTGATTGGCTAAATTACCGTTTTCTGATAGTCAACAGTTACGTATCAGCGCACATCGCGCGTCACGTTTGAACCTGATGTAAACGTAATAAAACAGTTCTTTTCTACGCTCGTAGTCTAATTGTTAAATATCACCCAATGAAGTTTTGAAAACGTTCAAATTTGCCTCCATTTTGGGTTTTGGTTCACCATTCGCAGCAGTCTTCCCTTGGTTTGGTATGTGTTGTGACGTAGATTTAGGAACACGTAGCTTTAGACTTGACTCATCTTGCTTGTTTTACCTCTGTAAGGCTAAGGCTAGATTTGAAATACTTGCGAACTAAACACTCAATTTCTTCCTTACACGAATAGCGTTCGTAACAATCTCGAATATTCAAAACACACACCAACCCCAATAATCTCAAGAAAAATACAAGATGCTTTTTGTACTACTTTGTGAACATGTTTCTGCTTTGGCTGCCACAGGAAAGCTTTGGGTTAAAAATAGCGATATTTTTACTGGTAGTTCGACAAAGACTGCAACAGATAAGTCAGTGGGCGGTTTAGGCTGAAGTCATTATAACGAACACGCTTTGTTTCACTTGATTACGAATCTTTTTTACTGATTGCGAATCTTTTATTGACAGTGCAAGGTCATTCCAAAGTATTGCAGAGGCCAACGCAAAAGACCGACCACCATATGACTTAAGATTGAGAATTCATTCTGTCGCGCGTCATGTAATGTCAGTGATGGCGGCAAAAGTGATCGTGTTAGGTTCATTGCTAGTATATTGTCCCAATACACACAAAACACCCAACTGATAAATAATACCTTTTTGCAGATTATGGTGAGCTATCACGACGCGAGGAATATATCAAACATCACTCAAGATCCAGAGGAAGGAAAAGTGTTTGCGTACATCGGTAAGAACACGAAAACGGAGAAACATTACTGCCACGTGTTAGAGTAGAATCCATCGTAAGTTAATAGACCATAACTCCTGTCTCGGAGGCTGTAGAGCGCGACATAAGCGTGGAGAGTGTGAGTGTAACGCGCGCGAGGCGGGCAGCAAACGTGAAGGGCGAATCACTCGCGATGACCAGAGGATCCTATTCTGTTGTGCGTGATTTTAGCTTCTCATCACGTTCCACCAGCCTTGCACAAATTAATTAGTTAATTAAACGATCAAATTACTAATAGCAGACACAATACAAACCTTAATTAATAACATAGATATGTTGTGGCAGTGCGTCTTCAAGCTTATCTTGACTCTTACTAACTCACAGAGCCGCTACAATCTGCCTATAAATCATTCCACAGCTGTGAAACCGCCCTTGTCCGTGTCCAAAATGACATTTTGCTTGTATCGATAATCCCCACTGTGTCATGCTCCTGCTACTAGATCTCTCCGCTGCATTTGACACTGTCGACCATGAAATACTGCTCAAAAGATTGAATACGAAATTCTCAATATGTGGCACTGCACTTGACTGGTTCCGCTCCTACCTTACTAACCGCACGCAAGTCGTCTTAATCGATGGGAGGAAGTCACAGTCTCGTGAACTCAAATGTGGAGTACCTCAAGGCTCCGTCCTTGGACCGATCCTCTGCCTACTCTACACTGCTCCACTTGCCGACATTTTACGTTTCCATGACATGCAATTTCATTTCTACGCTGATGACACTCAGTTGTACATTTCTTTTTCCGTTAACGATGATCTGGAATTAACCAGCAGCATTGTTAAAATCGAGAATTGCTTATCCGATCTTGATAAGTGGATGGCCTTAAATAAGCTGAAGCTAAACAAAGACAAAACTGAACTTCTTTACCTTTATTCAAAGCATAACCCTCAACAGTTTTTGCCTCCACTTCATTTTGGTTCTGATTCAGCCATCTTCGTCTTCCAGAAATATCGGTGTCGTTTTCGATAGTACTATGTCAATGCTCCCTCATGTCAAATCTGTCTGTAAATCTGCCTTCTATCATCTTCGGAACATTTCCCGTATAAGGAAATTACTATCCACTAAAACCATTGAGACTCTAGTCAACGCCTTTGTAACCTCCAAGTTGGATCACTGTAACTCTCTTTTATACGGTGTCCCCAAATACGTTATTAAAAAGCTCCAATCAGTGCAGAATGCAGCGGCTCGACTTATTACAAGGTCTCGCAAATTCCACCACATCACCCCTATTTTGTTCGAACTGCACTGGCTTCCAATTTCTGAGCGAATTAAATTCAAAATAATTCTGCTCACCTATAAAGCTCTTCACCAGCAGTCTCCTATCTACATCCAAGACCTGATATGCCGCTATTCAACTTCAAGAGCGCTCCGGTCATCCTCAACATTACGCCTGACTCCTGTCAACTTTCATCTTAAGTCCTATGGTTCTAGAGCTTTTGCTGTTTCTGCTCCTGAACTGTGGAACAAACTACCCGATGACATTCGTTCCTGTGACAATTTAAATCTGTTTAAACGTAAACTTAAGACTCATCTTTTTAAAAATATTTTAATATGTATGAATTCTCTTCTTATCCATGTCAAATGCCTAGATCTTAGACATCCGTTTTTATGAATATTCAAATCTTTGTTAACGTAAACTTAGGACTTACTTTTAATATCATTTTAATATCTACGATTTTCTTTTTCCATTTTGTAAAGCGCTTAGAACAGGACTGGATAAGCGCTATATAAGTAGTTTTATCATTTATTATTATTATTAGATATAAATATCATACAATTAAAAAAGTTACATTGCGTACAAACCTTGTCTACCTATTCTTACATTCCTACTAATTATACTGATTACAATCACTTCCTAAACCATAACACAATATGATTCCTACAAGAAAGAAGTATTATACATTAAGCAACAAATTACAATAAATTAAAAATTAACAATTTCAACCCCTATGATGGCAAATAAAGCAAAGTTTTTCCCAAGTAATTGTACCAATCGAGTTGTGCATCTCTTTACCGCTTTAATACAAAGTTTCTTTAATATGTGCTAAAACTAATCTATACTTTTGGTCATGTTCTTACTGTAAACAGCCGCTGCTATGGCTGTTGCTACATACCATTGTGTACTTCCTTTCCACACTCACCTGGAGGTAAATTCGGCAAGATTGTTTCAAAATGTTTTCAACAAGTGTTCAAGGGTCTTAAATCTTGGACTTTGTAAAAAATTGAATTTTTCCTGAGCATCACCATATTTTGAGGTACATACCACCTTAAAATGCAGTTGATCCTTGTCCAGGGGGGGGGACACTTGGCTATAATGACTTACGCGGACACTACATTTCAACCCCACTTCCCCCCCTCCCAACACCAGTAATCTTCATTCTCGAAAATTGTATCACGGGTGTCCACTGTACTGTGGATCAACTTTATTTAAATATTTGATTCAAGGTTTATTTTCATTTCGAGAGATTTTGTATAGGTTCGATACATGCCTCAATTAAACTAAAATTATCAATTTATCTATGGCACATCAATCAAGAATTTGTCTCCTTAGAGGAAGTTTATTTTTTGTTGATTATTTTTTTTTAAGAAATGCCTAAATTCAAGCGTGAATCGAATGCCATTATTGTTGTCATCAGTAGGAAAAAGCAAGAATAAAAGTAAATTGAAGTTGTTTGTACAAAAAGCTAAATAATTACGATTAATAAAAACTTTTCTGAAACTGCTTTGTATGTTTCGTTTATCTAGCGCGGCGTGTATGGAGTTGTGGGGTTGTTAACGGTTGCTTGCCCAACCATCAAGCACAAGAGAAATGCCAAAGGGCCTGGGGAGAAGTAAGTTTGTCACTTATCAGTATTGCATTGCGCATCCCTACTGCCCACGGTTTCACGTCATCAGCGCGCGCAATCGAGCGCGTACACGTACACAAGGCAAGAGATTTCCCTCAAGCTAAGTTTGAGAGCGAAATAAATGCTCGTTATCTCTTAAACAAGCACCGTGAGATACCTTTTTATTGCATTAAAGGAACATAAAGGATCGTACAGACCATCCAGAGAACCTTATCTTAACACGTGTTGAAAATATTAGGCAAAACATCGTCGAAGAACTAAACAAAAAAACGACGATTTCTACGTAACAATCTAAACGAACGTGAAAGAGTAGCACTAATAAGGCTAAGTAATGACAGAAACATCGTTAAAAGAAGTTGACAGAAACTATACAAGGGAAGAACATTAATGAGTGCATCACGGTACTAGCAATCAAGGAGGGTGTAACCTGCGATCATTATGCACCCTCTGTTCAGTTATTTAACATGCTCAAATGGATACCTTTCTTCGAGAATGCTAAATTAGCCAAGTATTGTATCATATACAAGCGTTTGCAAGGTCGCGTGCCTAGTTATCTTACTAACTTATTAGTACTTACTGGTGAGACTCATTCACGGCAAACTAGATATGCTAAATTTAATATAGCCTGCCCTCGAGTTAATCGAAATACAGAAGGTGGTAGAACTTTTACTGTGACTGCTTCTCTGGAATGGAATAAGCTACCTCTTCAAATGAGGAAAGCAGAGACTCTCAAGACTTTCAAAAATTCTCTTTGGAACAGGATTTTTAAAGACCAGCAATCTTTAAATCATTTCTCTATATAAATATTGTGGGTCGCTGTGCTGCATGCTAATAATTGTTTTATAGTTTTATTAGATTTTGATAATTTTATAATAAGCTTTGATTTGTAACTATGTTAACTATTTTGATCTTGAAATGAGGGCTTCTAGTTTATTAGCATTTAGATGCTATTTTGAGCTACCCTCGATAAATAAAGACTTCACTTCACTTCACTTCACTTCAGGAAGGAGGCTATGATCGCAGGTTAAGGGGTGCATATAAAGAGACATCAGCGAGCTTTTGAGACCTGTAAACTCAAGAACACCTGTGTTTTACATGTTCCCCAAAATTCACAAAACAAATAATCCAGGCAGGCCTGTAGTATCATCAGTTAACAACCACACGGAGATTTCGGCCCACGTTTACAACTATTTACGACCGCTGGCTGAACGCCTACCCTCCTACATCCATGACTCAACTGACTTCATAAAGCCGCGATTGCGGGCACTAGTAAGACTGCCAAGGAACTGTCCTCTCGTAACATTACATGTCTCCAGTCTCTATACAATTATAGACATCGACGAAGGTCTTACTATAGTAAGAGCGGAGCCTGGACGGAATAATCTCTCAGCAAAGAAAATAACGCTTTGATTAGAAAAGGTTCTAAAACTTAACAACTTCACGTTTTGCGATCTAAATTACAAACAAATTAAAGGAACAGCTATGGTCACAAGAGCGGCTCCTTATATTGGAAAAGTCTATATGGGCCGGTTCGAAGACCGATTTGTATACCAGGCACACTGGTATGAGTACGTATTGGACTGGATATGGTTTATTGACGACATATTTATGATTTGGAAAGGAGATACAAACTGTCTTGAAGAATTCATAAACCACCTCAACAATGCAGCACCTGCTATAAACTTTACGCATGAGATATCGAAAAGCCAAGTCAACTTTCTCGACACCGTGAGCAATCACCAAGAACGGCATTGAAACCAACAGACACTCATGCGTATCTTCACTGGACAGATGGGGTGATTAGCAGAGCATTTAATTAAGTCATTGCTGTAACTTTATGACAGAAAAGAAAAAAATATTGAAATACCAAAAAGTAATCCTTGTTTCAGAATCCAATAATTTTTGCTTGTGCAATCCAAATCCTGAGTTTTGGGTTCCGAATACAGCTCTACTGATGATGAGCACTTCGGAATCCCGCCAACGATTTGAATGTAGCGCCTTTTGGAATCTGGAACTCAATGATCACGAGGTGGAATCCGGAATCCAGTACCGGGAACCCAGACTCCAAGACTGTCTCAGGTTACCTTACAGGAAGCAAATTTTATTGGCAGCAAAATGACTTTTTTCTCAGAGCAAAATCGCTTTCATCGAAAATCAAGAATGGGCACTCCCAGCAAACCCATGTTTTCACGAAAACCACTGGTCACTAAATCTGGTTCTGGTCATTCTCATCTACTCATGGTGACGTTAGCTCGCATGACATTATGGGTATTAATCTAACATGGCGGAGAAAAAGTCGACAACTCAAAATGATTTCGCAAACTGTTTCTAGTTCGTCGATAACCGCAAATTTCTGCCTGCATTGGGACAAAGGTACAAAGCCGCCCTTAGTTAACGAATGAAGTAACAGGCCATTTCCGAGTTGCTGATTCCCTCTGCGAGTCTTGGTGCGAAACCATTCAAATGATAACGAGTCCTCGGCATGAAAATACACAACTCATTTCCATTTGAATGGTTGTGCATCTGGGGGTTGTTTTAATGAAACGTTTACAACTGTATTTTAAAAGTGTAGCTATTTTTTGTATTTTAAAGGGGAACCTTTTGTTCGGCCAGGGAAACAATAGCTACTCTTTTAAAATACAAGTGTAATATTTGCGTAAAATTGGGCCAGGACTCGCCTTGAAACCGAGGCAAACAACTAAGAAATGGACTATTCAGCGGTTTGATTTGAAACCGAAAAACAAAACGAAACACGCACGCACGCACCTCCTTATAAGGAGGGTTCTCATAGAAAAAAAATGTGTACGCAGAGACTAACCCTTACCACGGCAAAATACAGCTTTTGAAAGGAAGACCTCTGATCTTGAAAAAAACAATACTGACGTGTCTAAAAAACAAGCTTTCAACGTAATGCTCTTTCTGTCTGATGAACATGCACATGTAATAAAAGGCCATTACCACAACAGACCATTTAAATACTCCTTTATTAACGTGTTCAAGTCAGAACATTGCATTATTGACTGAAAAGGAACAGGGGTGCGTTTGACTTTGTCTTTGTTATTTCATCTTCCCAGTTGAGTCTGGAAACAGTAAAAAGCAAAAAAGCTAAACAAAACATATACCCATACGCTTAAATGATAAATGATAAATCAGCAGCGGATCCAGACCTGAAGGCATACTCTAAAAGAAAGAAACACTGAAACAAATAAAAAACCCAAACAAAACAACGACAACAACAACAAATTACACATTCACGGTTTTTGGTGTTTTTCTAGATTTTTAGCCAGCTTTGTTCTAACCAAAAGATTTGGACCCGCCACTGTAAATAGGAAAAGACAAATGAGTAAGTGATAAATGGTAAATTTCAAATGCACTTATTGAAACCAATTGTAAGGAGCTTCTGAAGAAGTGAACAACGACTGAACGTCTTATCATATATAAGTGGAACTGATCTTTTTTTTTCCTCGGTGCTCTAACTGAGAAATTTGTAACGCAAAAAGTGCTGACTGTGTCAAGTTGTAGTATTCTGTGTTTGTTAAACTTAACATTAAAAACCACTTCCTCTTAAGCTATATACGAGCATTTCGCTCTACAATGAAGCGAGTTTTACGTCTACACAAGAGAATATAATGCTCCTGTTATTTTCCCTAGCTTGGTCTAGCACAATGTTTGTCGATTTCAAAAACTAACATGAAATCCATCCATCCATTCATCCATATAACCGACTAACCAGCCTACCCATTCATTTACTACGCCCGTAAATCCGTGCATCAGTATATAATTTATAGGGTGCAATCTTTTGGCACTACTAATTCTGTTTACTCCTATTCAGGTTTAGGATTAACGGAATAACTAGAATCAGGTTTTTCAAAAGAACGCGTCCTCGGAAAAAAAGGGATAGTTATTACGAAGGTGACCTCAGAACTAGCGCTCAGGATAGTCTAGACACAACTTAGACTGACGTACGGTTTTCCCTCCAAAATCACCCCAAAGGAACGCGTATTTTATTCTGTGTATCCAGTCAACCGTATTCTGTTTATTCTGTTCATTGTGCTATGGGGAGCAGAATAAACAGAAAAAACTGTTATTCCGTTCATTCAGAAAACGGAATAAGTCCCAAAAGGACAGGAAAAGCGAAC
>CM042754.1:3010719-3097843 GCA_022496165.2 Catalaphyllia jardinei | reverse complement strand
AAGGAAATTTGTAAAGAGAACTAGGACCCTTCTTTATTCTTAGTTAGCGTAAAACGCTTATGTGCCCGATTGACCGGACATGTAATGTTCCATTTCACAGGGGTGGGTTCGTTCTGGTCAGAACAAGTGTAGACATCTCTAATCATTTAAACGTAGAAATTAACAGATTTTGCGTAGTTGTCGCTACGAATTCAATTTTAGAGTAGCAACCAAAGCAATTTTATCTTGCTCTGAGTTTCAAGTTCTCCCATTGTTTATCAAAATGAGTTATACATGTAGAACTATTAATATGACTGCCGATGGAAACTAATACCAATTGTTACGAGTTCGATGTTTTAAGTGGTAGGTAGTCCAAACAGAACGCAGGGTTGTCGGAAACAACAACAAGGTTATTTATTCTACACGAACGTAGTAGCTCCACACCAAACTTCACAACAAGCACACGCTAGGCTTGTCAGTTAAACTTCGACCTGCATACCTCTTGTATAAACAAGGCCTCCTGCCAGATATCCACGTAACCTTTCACACCCGACCTTCGTCACACTTCAGTAAACACTACTGACTCACAAAATTCCTCAAAAGACTCACATTGTTCCGGTGATCGATTTAACGAATGGAATGTGGTTTAGCGTGGTCTGTACTCTTATGGACAACGATACGCGTCATCACAGTGTGGACTCAAAATGTTGTGGACTCACGAGGCGCAACACAACAAATTTTGACCACTGTGATGACGCGTATCGTTGTCCATAAGAGTACAGACCACGCTAAACCACATTCGATTTGTTTTTTACCGCAGTATCAAAGACAACGATATAAATCTTTGTCTTGACAATTGAAAACAGCGACTCGGACTTGAAAGTGCACGCGCTGCATTATGCAAATGAGCTGCTTGTACGCGTCAGACTTTCCTTTAAAAAACTTTTGCAAGCTCGCTTAATATGCAAAAACAAGAGAAAGAGTAATGACGCAACAAAGAAAAACAAAGAAAAGAGTAATGACGCCTACTCGTTGTCGATAAGAGCACAGACCACGAAAAACTCCATTTCGATTTGTTTTTTACCACAAAATCAACGTCAAAGAAAATGTTTTTTTTTCAGAGCACGTGCTGGAAAAGGCATTGCGTGACACATTGACGGGAGCAGCGTGGTATCGATTCTTATTTACCACGGCAAATTAGCCAATCAGATTGCGAGATTAGCAGCAATTGTGGTAATAATTAGATTTACCAATATCATTTTAACTCCTTAAATCTTATAATCACACGTTGGTTTTATGCTGAGCTTTGGTGCACGTACAAATTTAGTTTGGTAAAGGCAATATGTAAAGCTATTAAAGATGTAAAGAGCTTTTAACTGTTACAGTAAACCGTAATTGTTCAAGTACATATAGTATTTTTTAAAACTCAAATGAAGTCAGTCGTAAAATGAACACCAGCTTAGGGCATGCTCCTAGCATGTTCTTCATGTTTGCCTTAATTATATGTCACAAAACCCAGTGACTGAAACTTCCATCAAAGCCGCCCTGTATGTAGGTCAGTGTTATTTCAGGCAAATCATGACTTGACCAAGTGGAGAGCACTTTCATTTACTTTGTCATACCTTCTCGATCTTTTGTGAATTCCACTTCTTTGTTGGCCTCTTCATCTCCCTCAGCTTGGACTTGTGCGTTCTTGAAAGAGCTTCGTCTACAAAACAATTGTCGGTCAACAGATACATGTACGGCGTATGTTTTATTTCCAACAGTGTGGATTATTTTTGAGAGCATTTCCGCATAGCAAAATTAAAAATGTTTAAGTTTAGGCCACAATGAATCTTAATAGCAATACAGTAATGTGTCAGAGTCCATGAGACACTTTTGGGTTGATAGTATTGGCAAGATAAGGCCAAATTTCTAAGTTGACATATTACTGTGATAAAAACAAACTGTTAAAAAGTTAAAAAGGTTGCTGAAAATCGGTCGCGACATATTTCACACATGTCCAATATACACAAACAGATACCAATCGTCAAGACACTCTCACCAATGGAACCATTGGTACCAATAGCACCAATGGAAAAGGAGGCAGCCGATCGGTGCTTTATTTGTAAACTGCATATATTAACACCTGGGGGCAACGCGTAAACTATTTGTCGATTGGTACCATTGGTACTAATGGTACCAATGGAAAAGGTGGCAGCCGATCGGTGCTCCATTTGTAAACTGCATATATTAACACCTGAGGGCAGCGCGTAAACTATTTGTCGATGATTGGTACCATTGTTACCAATGGAAAAGGAGGCAGCCGATCGGTGCTCCATGTGTAGACTGCATATGGAAAAGTAGACAGTTGATCGGTATGCCATTTGTAAACTACATTAAGTGTGCGAGCCCAAAAGCGCTAAATGTAATGTATATTCTTCGTTCTTAAAGAGTGCGAGCCCAAACACACGCTAAATACAATGTATATTCTTTGTTCTTAAAGAGTGCGAGCCCAAACACGCGCTAAATACAATGTATATTTCCCGGTATATTTCCTTCCTTCTTAAAGAGTGCGAGCCCAAACACGCGCTAAATAGACTAAATACAATGTATATTCTTCGTTCTTAAAGCTTGCGAGCCCAGACACACGCTAACTACAATGTATATTCTTCGTTCTTGAAGCAACTGCAAGCCCAAACACACGCTAAATACAATGTATATTCTTTGTTCTTAAAGAATGCGAGCCCAAACACGCGCTAAATACAATGTATATTCTTCGTTCTTAAAGCTTGCGAGCCCAAACACACGCTAACTACAATGTATATTCTTCGTTCTTGAAGCAACTGCAAGCCCAAACACACGCTAAATACAATGTATATTTTTCGTTCTTAAGTGCGCAAGCCCGAACAAACGCTAAATACAATGTATGTTCTTCGTCCTTAAAACGTGCGAGCCCAAAACAAACGCTAAATACAATGTATATTTTTCGTTCTTAAAGCGTGCAAGCCCAAACAAACGCAATCTTGGTTCTTAAAGCGTGCATGCTTAAACACACGCTAAATACGATGTATATTCTTCGTTCTTAAAGCGTCCGATCCCAAACAAACTCTAAATACAATGTCATGATATTTGGCTCGTTCTTAAAGCGTGTGAGCCCAAAAAAGCGTTAAATACCATGTATATTCTTCGTTCGTACAGCGTGCGAGCCCAAACACACGCTAAACAGAATATATAGTCTTCGTTCTTAAAGCTTTCGGGCCCAAACACACGCGCTAAATACAATGTATATTCTTTGTTCTTAAAGCTTTCGAGCCCAAGCAGACGCTGAAGACAATGTATATTCCTTGTTCTTGAAGCTCGCGAGTCTAAACAAACCCTAAATACAAGAAATATTCTTTGTTCTTAAGCTTGCGAGCTCAAACACACGCTAAATACAATGTATGAGATGCATTTCACCAATGGAACACCAATGGGATATATGTTATTCCATTGGTACCAATCGTACCAATCGGTCCAATGGACAAGTAGAATGCACCCCCACACAGCCTGAAGCCAACGGAAATATTCTAAATCCCCGTAATGAGATGCATTTCACCAATGGTATACCAATGGAATATATGTTATTCCATTTGTAACAATCGTACTAATCGGTCCAATGGACAAGTAGAATGCACCCCCCACTCAGCCTGAAGCCAACGGAAATATTCTAAATCCCCGTAATGACATGCATTTCACCAATGGTATACCAATGGAATATATGTTATTCCATTGGTACCAATCGTACCAATCGGTCCAATGGACAAGTAGAATGCACCCCCACTCAGCCCGAAGCCAACGGAAATAATTGAAATCCCCGTAATGACATGCATTTCACTAATGGAATACAAATGGAATAAATATTATTCCATTGGAGTCTGTTTGTGTGTATTGGACAACCCTCGCATATTTCAGCCAATTTTTCTTATTGCAGATTCACTTTATTTCTTGAAATTAGAGATTTAGAAAAGAGTCCATAATTAACAAAGTGTTTAAAGTTCACATTTAAGGAATTTTGACCCAAAGTCGTGATAAACGCCCATGGTACCGCGATTTGATTGATGCGATCAAAACGTACTTTGGACCAGTGGTCAGACGTTGACACCTCCCTCATAAAACTTGTGTCAGTTTGGATGCAAACAGGGAACCGGCTGCTGAATGAAAAAGTAGCGATTTAAAAAAAAAACAGAAAATTTGCGGAAAGACTCCGTCTATTTTTGGCCAAAAATAGAAAACAAAGACTTTTTCACCACTCAGATCTTTGTTAATGAAACAAATTGTTCATGAAACGGTCGGGTGATGACCTGAAACGACTTTAGACAACATGACCAGTTTTCAAAGGGCACTAGCCAGTCCCTTTGAGAAGACTTCCCTCAAATTTCACACGTGTTTATGTCGGTGAAAAATGGAGCCGACACCAATTGTGAAATTGCATACATTTCAGACATCCTACTGATGACCAGTTACAGCCGTTAGATGACAGGGAGTTTTAGCAATGAAGACGGCGACGGCAGGGACGAAGCCTTGTGAAAAATGAATTTATATTTTACCTTTGAATGACGTCGCAGCTGTGTAAATCTGTTCAGTACGCCTGTCAGTCTAAAAACTTGCTCAGGCTAAACATGCACCGACAACGTTTGATTCGAAAAGAAGATACGAAAAATTAGCCATTGCGGTTCACGTTCTCCAAAACACGTAACGCTTAGTCATTTCAGGTTGTTAATTTGTAAAGGACGGGAAAGAAATGTACAAAGATTCAAAACGCACGTGCACAGCCATTGTTCTCATTAAACCTTTTGTTTGGTGACGCTCTCGTTGCCGTCTCCGTCGTGGTTTGCTAGAACTCCCTATTCATAAGGGTCTGAATGGGGTTAAGCGACTAGCGACAAAGAACAGAAAATATTACTTACTGCCGACAAAACGGGAAAAAAAAACTACCGACTAGCGACAAAAAAGTAAAAAAAATTACCGACAACTGATTAAGGTCGAAAATTTTAACTGACAACGGACAAATTAATGAAGTTTTAACCGACAACCAACATGTGGACCCCCCATTCAGACCCTCATACATGTATTTGTTCTAGAAACTATCAATTATATATAGTCTTTCCCCTTGGAATAAATCTATATTCAAAGCAAAACATTTTTACCGCTTCCAGCGACAAGCAATAGTCCCAGTAGGATCACAGGAAACAACCAAATGCTCCTCATGTTGGAAGAACTGGAAAACAATTATGCAGGATTTTGCTCGTATGAATGACGACAGACTGAACGAGACAGACTGAAATACCGAAGCAATAGAAAACTTTGTTATTTATTTTGAAAAGGTAATCAATGCATCCATTGATCCTGTGACACAACTGAATAAAACGAACCACCCAAGAAGTTACTTTGCACTGCTATACAAGTAAAACTGAAAGTTTCTGTGTATAACTCTAGTAACATTTTCCACTTACAAAACAACGAGAAAGTTTAGAAAACGAATTTTGACTAAGACTGCTGACAATGATAAACTTGCAATGGGTAGAGCTCGTGTATTCTTTCTTACCTTCTCACTGCTAGTGAACGGCTTCAGTGTCTTTTGTTAGCACTGGACCGCAAGAGATCTTCCTTTAAAGTGAACAGTTAAATGTGATGCTCATGATGTCTCTAAATTCTCGAAAGGACACGTTGACTATGTAATTATAATGTTACTGGTATTTGTGATATCATTTACACAAATGGCAATGTTGGTAAGATTTCATGGTTAAATGGATGAAAGCTTTTCTGCGTGAATTCCACGGGTACAGCCGGTGCTACACGGCCTTCTTTTTTCAAACGCCATGGGTAAGGAGTTATGAAGGTAACCTCCCACTGATTCTCTGTTGTCTTGTTTTACGCAATCAAGCAGTTTCGAAATGTAATAATGAAACAACTAGATAATAGGACAGATTATAAAAGAGATTTCATTCATTACTTTTTGTCTTAAAGAGTAAAATTGCGCTGCGACCCATATCATGTTTAGATTTAATCTCTAGCAGACGTTAAAATGAATAATTATGAGCTTCTTCCTCTTCTATTGTTTGCAGTACCGTAAAATCAACGTGTGATTATCATAGGAGGTGGATTGTTATGAAAAATTCTAAAAAAAATTTTTTCGCTGTCCAAATTAAGAAGAATAAGAAAAATAATTTGCAAAAAAAATGGAGAAAAAGGCTTTTTTACTTTTTACGATAAAGAGAAAAAACTATTTTTGAATCTCATTAACCTCTTTGGGCGCGTTGACGCCTCTAATAGCGTCTTGCACTAATGACGTCACGAAAATTTGACTCCGGTGTAACTCAGACAAACAAATCATTCCACGCGCTACTTCTTTGCGGGCTTCTTTGAAAGCGTCGTATGAAACAACCGCGCTCGTGAGATAATCAGCGATCAGTTTTTTAATTCAATGGCCTCTCGAAGTCAAAATGTTGGAAGAACCCACAACATGTGTTTTGGAATAATAAAAATACAGAGTTTGACGAAGGGCGGCAAAATATGATGGGCTTCTTATGTAGGTAGGCTGTTTACAAATACACTCGTTACCTCCGAAGCAGAAAATATTACTGCTGTACCCGACATTCAGGTGTATCACTCACAAGAAATTCAGCAAGCTAGCAAATAAATACCATAAAGAAATAACGTAGATCCGATTACCGTGAGTAGTCCGCTCTGTCTTCGACCGACAAAAAAAAATTTAGAAAAAAATTACCGACAACCGGACTAAGGTCGAAAATTTTAACTGACAACCGACATATGGACCCCCCTATTCAGACCCTCTAAAATTCACCGGCAGTTGTCACAGGTAATGCGAATTGCGCTCGCGAACTTCCTTCATTGCAACTTAGCTTTCGTTCTTGTCAAATTTTCTTTATTTCAGGACGAAAACCCGCAAGAAAACTTCTTGCCCATTTTCGTCTCCGAAGAAGCCGAAGAGGCGAAAATCTGAACCAGCAAGTTCAGCGTGGAACAAGATCTGAGTGACCTTGAGTCGCAGGGTCGCATTGTTTTAAACTAAGAAGAATGGTTGAAGAAACTCGAGGACGCTAGTCCCGCCAATGAAGCTGAAGGTCAAAATACAACAAGTGCTAGTCGCGCGAAATTGCTGGAGAACGGTCGCGATTCAGAAAATTCCACAGCGAGAGAGTCAAGCGCAGATGTAGATGTGGACGATGTAGACCTCGAGATTTCCTCTTTTCAGCTTCACGAGGCATGGTCTCAAGAAAATGTCTGGAGTACGAAGAAGTCTAACCTCGAACAACATAATACAAATGCCGCCGACGAAATCTTCTTAGTAATTAAAAGAAATAATCACGGTAGTTTAAATACACAGTGAATACACACCTGTTATAGAATCTATTTACTGTGCTTGCAAACTGTTATCATAGCCGAGCCCAGCGTCACAATTTAGAATGCAAGCTAGCAACACATTTACAGTAAATGTCATATTTTGTCCCTCAAAAGCAAATACTTGGAGACTTAAAAACTTATCTTGCAGCAGAAATGAGCCAAAACAATACACTAACACATGGCAAATTATGGAGGTGTGAGACTCAACGAAGCGACACACAGATGAATAACAGCGGAAATCACGCAGACCTATGACCTCTTAAAGATCTTTAAGGCTCAATTTTCTCCTAAAAACACAATACGAAGTGCCCTTCACAAACAAGAGTGAAGCGACAAAAATGGTTGAGAGACCGAAAATAAAACGGAAAATGTACAAATGCCACGAACCTGGCCTGTCGACCCCATTTTATACAGAGCTAATATAAATTATCTCACACAACAATGCCGGCACATCGTTCGTCATCTAATTACTGTATTGCTGGTTTTCAGTGTCACGCCACTCAAAATAGATCAAAACAAAATAAATCAAAATCAAAACCGTTAAATAGATAAAGCACAGAGCCTGGGGAATGAAAGAAAAGTAAATATAAAAAGACTCCCGCCGAGATTCAGGTAACTGCTATTTTTCTTATGCAAGATACACGGACAGTTTTTTTGCCACAGTTTTGCCCCATTTTAGAGACGCCATGCTGCCCGGAAACCAACAGAAACATCTATCACTGAGTCTGCCACACAAGCGTGGGAAACTCAACAAAAATTGCAATAGTATTTTTTTTACTTTTTTTCTAATGTTGTTCAGATAGCCAAATTCCATGAAATACATCACTCTGTAGCAAACATTGGAACTCTCTCTGCCGCCGTGTAAATGTCGCGTCACGCAAAGCTTAAAAATTCAAGGGTAGTCACAAAAACATGAACCCATTGTGCGGGCCATAAAATTGTCATTAGTGGCACGTCTGTGCTGTCGTGAAATGTAATAATGTCGTGAATTGTAATACCTGTCGTGAATTGTAATTACTCTTGTTGTGTATTGTAATACCTGTCGTGAAATGTAATAACAAGTGTCGTCAATTGTAATAACGCACCTGTCGTAAATTGTATTAACATGCTGTCGTGAAGTGTAATAATCTAAGCTGTCGTAAATTGTAACAACCCTCTGTCGTATTTTGTAATAGGTCGTGAACCTGAGAACGAGCAAAAATCGTGTTTAGTCTTTTCAACAAATAACAGTTAAAATTGATGACGGTGTTGATGGTGATGATGACAGTGAGGATGATGATGATGGTGGTGGTGGTAGTGGTGGTGGTGGTGGTGGTGGTGGTTTTATGAGAATTGCAATGCTGCTTATCGATGCGTTATGCATTCAATAAAGAAATGTAAACGATTAGGAAATGGCCTTTAATATGTCACCAGCAAGTTTAAAGAAAATACTTGGTTCACGCAGATTAGTTACTCTGAAGACGATCAATCGGTCGAAAACGTGTGGCATTGATTTTTAACAGCTTTCGATCTAGTGCAGTTTTTTCATTTGATATTTTAAAGGTGAAATGTCAGCACAATATTATGTTTTCATGGTTGGGAGTAAAAAGGAAAAACGGGAAAGTTGCACAGCAATTTACTTTTATTCAAACCATAAATGCTATCTCTTACATACCATTACTTTTATGATCACAGGTGATCGGAACACGTAACGATTATAGCACTTAGCACTCAAGACGAAGAAGAATACATCGCAATTACAATTTTAGTCCAGTTTAAGCAAATGTTTTAAAGTTCTATCTCGCCAAATAAACCCAATGCTATTACACTATTGATGTTTTAACAAAAACTATGATTTAAAAAATCGAACTTGTGCGTTAAGTCAAGAATGTTTAGTGTTCTGCATAAGACATCTAGGCTCTGACCACTACAACCTTATGTCGGCGTCTCAACAACAACAATAACTGAAAATACAAACGCAACCAAAACCAGCCAAGCTTTCTTCAAGGGTAATACTAATCGTTATTTTCGGTGGGATCTTTTCCGCCAGATAATGTTTAAAATTATAAACCATCCATTAGCATCCGCGTAAAGCTTAAGCCATGCTCTGTTCCATCGTGGATGAGAAATGATCCGTTTTATTTCAAGAAGTAGTCCGCTGACCGATCCGTACTGTCTAATCAGTTTGGCAACACTTGCGTATCCGAGTTCTCCCAATGGAAAATATATCCGTGGAAGCCTGTTGCGCAGTTTCTTGACGCAGTCGCGAAACAGCCGATTTGTTCTGCACACGACAAATATGGTTTGGCCAGGACAGACAAGAGGAATACACTGCCATTTTGATAATCATATCAATAAGCTCTGTCGGAAAGAGTTCAATTGACACTATATCCTGTGAATTGTTTCCGCTTCTCATTAAATTGTTTGTGATCATGTGCTATTTGGAACAAAACGAATTTGTACTTCACTGTTCACTGTACTCTCGCATTGATAGTTTTGCAGTTTGTACTCGTGCGTTTTTGAGCAGTTTTCACTCTTTGGCTTTTCTGTGGCTCTTGCTTTTCTGCTGGACGGTTTTCTAAGAGTTGGTGATCGATGTCTTCTATACTTTGTTCGTCTGACTGAAAGTCTCCTTGAACACACACGTAGTGTTCCCCGTCTCCCTCGGGTTATAAAGAACTTGAAAACCCAGGCTAGAAAATATGTCAAAGTGATCCTCTTGTGTCATTGGAATGTAAAGCTTCTTTCGGAGCTGTGGTGCTGCGTCAAATTACCAAAATTTTAGTGACTGTTTGTTCGCATGAAAGTGCGATGCCTGATGACCCAGAGGACAGACTATCAGCGTTGGACCTTATTGGTGAGTGTTGCGGCGGTTTGTTTTTTTCTGTTTGTGTCTTTTTTTGTTCCGTATGTTAATGTATTTTGTCACATTCTGCATGCTTGTTTTATTTGCACAGACGTCAGACGTGTGACAGATGGACGAACCGTTTGCTCAGATGCCAATCAATTTAAGCTAGCAAATGCAGTTATCAACACCACTGATGAACCAGAGAAGAATGAGAAAGTAGAAACACCACAGGCAGTTCCAGACATTGAGATCCCAGAAAAAGAGACTCCACCCAGTGCACCACCTGACCCGCCAGATACGATGGCAAATGCAGAGAAGCCAATAAAGCCACCCGGTGCAGAGATAATACCAGAACAAGGAACTGAACCAGAACAAGGAGCAGAACATAACCAACCAGTGGACAAACCAGTAGTGACGAGACCCAGACGGGAAAGGCGCCAGCCTTCATATTTGAAGGAATATATGTTAGCTTTAAAGTTTTAAGTTTTTAAGTTTTGTTATCGGATTGAACTTTGCTAGAGTTACAAGCTTTTGTTATTTTGTGAGGGAATGTAGTATCCGTTTCTCCGCGCGCAGTGCGAGCCTACGTTGTATCACGTGATATCGCATTAAAACAGTTTTATCCAACATGGCGTGTGTTCACTGTCGATCTTACATTGTGACAGACGTTAACTCGATTTTCTACACTTTTATTTGGAATGGAAAAGGTAAAATCAAGCGCTGTGCGCTCATTTTAGATACTGATAAAGGTAGACTGTAGATGCTGGATATTAAGTCTATGATCAATGCAAGAAGAATCCTTTGTTTAAAGAAATTCGTAGAGGACTACTCAAGTACTTGGAAATCGTTTTTCAATAGTTGTATTTTTTTCTGTTGGTGGGAGTCTAATTTTGCATTGTAACTTTGACAACGTCAAATTAAAAACAACGCATGGTCAGGTCTAAATAGTAGAACGCCTGTCACTTTTAATGATGTTCTGAACGAGATCATTTGGAAAAAAAGGTTTATATGTCTGTCTATAGAAGTGACTTAACTAACTTGGGAATCATAAAAGTGGGTGACCTTATTACGGATAACAATCTTTTTCCTCCACTAAGATCCTTATGTGAGGTTCTCTCCTGAACAAGGTTTCTTTATTATGGGAGTTGTTCACTCTCTTCCATCGGACTGGAAAACAATTATTAGATCTTCGGGTCTGTAAAAATGAAATAAGAACCATGCCTCACACACCGCACATTAAACTAAAATGTGGCTCTTTACCTATCGCAGATGTCACCTCTAAACAGATATACGACTCTTTTTTATGCAAAAAACAATTCCTCCGACAACCCAACAAAAAAATATCAAATACTCAGGCACGGTCATTATTTGGAAAAACGTTTATTTTCTTCTTTTCCGTACTACACTTGATTCCAAACTGAGAGAATTTCAATACAAAATTCTAAACAACATTGTCTTTACAAATGATAAATTATTTGGCTTTGGCCTTTCGCAATCTCCAAATTGTACTTTTTGCCATGAAGAACCAGAATCCTTAGAACATTTACTATCTTGTTGCAAAGTGTCTTCTGAATTTTGGAAAGAAGTCTTGTCCCAGCTTAAAGAAAATAACATTGTTATAGAATCCTTCAATGAGATAGATTTGTTTTTAGGGATTCCTGAAGAAACGGGAGATTTCCTTAAAATCACCCATGTTATGCTTTTAGGTAAATATTATATTTATGTACGAAAATAACTTGGAAGTTTACCTTCGTTAAGAGGCATTATTGCCGGATAAGACGTGTCTATAATAGAGACTTAAAGATATGGTACGGCGAGGCTGTAGCAAGGCGGCAAATAGTGAAGATCACTTCCGGTGACGTCATGTCGTGAGTTCCACTACGGCTTTCCCGCCGTAGCCTTGCTTTCTACTGCGGGAAAGTTCCTAGTTTCACGTACTCTTCACTGCGTGAGTATAAGTCTGCTGTTTACTTCTCATTTTAAGGTTTTTTTCACTGTTTGAACAGCCTAGCTCGAATAAAATGTATGCAATCATAAAAATCCTTTCGAAGATAATGGTTTCTTTGTGATTTGTACAGAAAATTTGAACGATTTAAACACCTACCATAAGCGACAGTCATATTTTATTGACTGGTCCGAACAGCTGCAGATAAGAGAGCTTTGTATCTACTAAGCTAAGCTGTTCAAACTGTATTTTATTAGAATTGAAAGCTGTGTATTTTCGGACTTATCACATTGTACAAACACCCTACCCGTGCTGAAATCGAGCTTTTTATCAATGTTAAGCTTATTTTAAGAAAATAACACAAACAGCGGTGATAAACATTGTATTACAACGCATCTTTATATAGAACTTAACGTTTCGTATACTAGTCAACATACATTTTCAAAAGTGATGGTTGGAATTACGGCGGTTCTAAAAGCAGCTGAAAGACAAATTTAAGTTCTGAGAGATGTAAGATCGACAGAAGAGAAGTAAATCATTGTCATTGATCAAGCCAGCAAAATCGCCGTACAATAAAATCTTAATCTGTTTGTGGTTTGCGGAGGAAACGCAGTTGTCAGCCTAGTCCCTCACGGCCGAAGTAGCGGTAGTAGCAGCCCGCCGTAGTGTATCTTAAAGTTCCTAATATCGAACTCTATATTGCGAGTGAGAGGGATTAACTCGCTACTCATTTTAAAAAATGGGAAAAGTTAGTAGCTGCTTTAAACACCTAGTAGAAAATTAACCTTGTCATATCCTACATTTAGTTGGTCTCCGTTGCTTTTAATTTTATAATACTTTGTCGTTTTTTTTTTCGTGTGCGTAGTACACCTGTACATCTGTATGATTATCTTAAGTATTCTATTTAACATAATTTTTTTAAAAAAGTAATTACAAATGGTAGGTTGAAAGTAGTGTATTGTAAATAAGTCCTTGTCAGTAGTTTATTGTAAGTGCCGTGTCGTGTTTTTTAAGTAACTCATTCCTAGTAGTTTTTTTTGGTTATTGTAACTTTTTTTCTCCTTTAGGTATAATGCCGATAAGTTCGTAAATTGTAATTAGTAAATCAAGTTCTTTAAGTATTGTAACGTGTCTGCGGCAAAATAGAAATAAACAAATTACAAAAAAAAACAATAGATTGCTCGACGAGCCCAAAGAGCGTCTGCATAGGAGGCCACTATGGAGTTAATTTTTTCCAAACCCTTTTTTTCTCCATAATTCTTTCTAATTGATTTATCTAAGTCTCTAAGAAGCAAAAGATGGGACCCTTTCAGCTTTGTACAGGCAGTACAATATTACAAAAAATAGCTAGTTCAGTTTACAAATAACACCAAATCTCTATGTTGTATATTAGGCATGTTTTGATCTACGCGCCATAACAGTTGCGCTTTGGCGTGGATTCATCCCTAATAACCGAGACAGATAATTTTGTTACGCTTAATTGAGTTATTGTTATTACAATTGTCGGGTACAACACCCACAAAAGGAAGGCTTTCGAGGACGTAGGATATTAGGAGCAACGCCTTCAGTATACTTATTTCCTCGTTTCCCAGTTCTTTATCATTCAGAACGGCAATTAAAAGGAACAAAATTGCTCTTCCCAGGTGTTAACAAATCAGCCTACCTTCTCTGCAATTAAAAGAAGTATCAAACTTACATCAATTCTCCTCCTTCTCGCCGTCTTCATCATCGTAATCTTTATTACCATTGCCGGCTATTTCAGGCCAAGACTGAAATACAACCGGGGAGTACAACCCGCAATCGACTATACGATGAGGCCCTTCCCATGAGGGGTGCCTTCTCCAGGCTGAAGGCTTCTTAAAGAATGGGGATTTCATGGGTTGAAGTATGTTGGTAGAGAGGGATTCTATTCTGACATTTGAAAGGTCTGTTCAAAAGCACCTGTTCAATTTACTATGAGAAGTTGCTCAATCCAAGGGTCTAAAAACTATGTGTGGGTATCTACCATAGATTTACGAAAGGGTACCATGAAAGGAGGGCTTTTTTTCTGTTAAAAATGGCACATATAAGGGGAAGAGTCTGGTTGAACCTCCCTCTGAAGTATGACGCTTTGTTGGTTACATCTTTTGAAAAGTACGACCATACCAGGTAGCGTGTCTGTTATCAGAGCCAAATAAAATACCGTAATATAATCTTCTAAAACCAATACATGCCAAATTTCAAACCAGCAGATAACTGGTAATAACAACAGGTAATAGCAGAGAAAAGCTTATACAAATTTAAATATCATAGCTTCTTTAAAATGTGCATATTAGTGAAAGTAAAAGGAAGGCAATTTGTGTAACCAATTGCTTCTCACCATCTCCGTTTGCCTTATCCGTGTTTTGAACTTAGCGAGCAACACGAGACGACGTTATAAATGCCTAGCGCTCTAGAAAAATACTAAGTAAAAGTTAGTTCTTTTCACTGGTCATAAACCATTTGTAAATTTAACTGTAAAAGATGTTCAAAGTTTTAGTGTCTAATAGTAAGATAGTGTCACGATTCTAAGTCAAGTTTATGACAAACTAACAATAATTTCAAAGTGCACAGTTACCTACTAGTTTCGGCTCCTTAGCCGATTGAATGCCTCGTTAATGTTATAGTGTTCTATGCTTCTACGTTATTTCCTCTGAAATGTACATTACGCATGTCTAAGCTAGAAAGCTATCATCGTCATCTTTGTCGGTATCCATGTTATCATCAACCGGCTTCTCTAGGAAGTTTTCTACAACTGCTTCTATGGCCAAACCATCGTATGGCGACGTTTCTTCAAGTACATTGTTTTTCTTTCCAGGGAGGTGTAACTGTAAAATCATCAGGTTTGGGTTTTCTCCCAACCCAAGGGCGAGCTTGTCTCCAATAGTTTTCACGTGATTTGGGTAACCATCTGTCATGAAAGAGGCCAATTTCTTTCCTCTCTTTGTCTCCCACGCGTCAAAGCTGTTCTGGTCCTGGGATCTGGAAATGATTACCTCTCCATCTTGCGAAAGATGAAGCTCGGATACAGATGGAGAAGAGATGGTAAGCAGAACCTGTCCACTTTCGATACTCCAGATTTTGATGCCCTCGTTGCCTGTTCCAGTTATAGCTACCATTGAAGCTCCAGAGACTGCAACCGTGCTGGCTGTTTCGTACTCGTCTGGGTCGAATAGCTTTCGTATGAGCTGGCCAGTATGTAGATCCCAAAGAAGCGGCTGCGAATATTGAACTAAATTCACAAGATATTTTCCATCATCAGATACTCGCGCATTGAACAGAGTCAACTGTTCGCCTTCGTACTTCAAAATCTTGTGACTAAAGCTTGTTGTGTCAATAGCAACTAAAGGCAGTTCTTTGTCACTGTGCTGGGTCATTTGGCTAGCCTGTGAACATAAGGCCATTTTACCGTTACTGCTAATTAGCATCTCTTCAAATCGGTGCTTTTCTTTAAACTTCACCACGTTCACTACTTTTCCGCTGTCAACATCCCACACTTTAACAAATCGTCTCCCTCTTGAAAATGAAATCATGTGCTTCTGATCGATGAATCCAAAAGCAGTCATCCGTTTGCATGCCTTTCCCTCCAGATTTCTCTCGATCCTTCCCTCGGCAAAGTTGAAGACTTTGTAGTGCGGAAAGCTCTGATCGATGATAAAGCCCACACCACGGGTGGAAGTGCACATGCGAATGGGATTGGGGAACACCATCAGGTTCATCAGACGACGCACTAGCTTACCACTCAGTGCATCCCACACATCGATCTCATTTCTAAGCTGAATAACAGCTGTGGCGAGAACGTGGCGCCGATCAAAACTAGGCGAGATAGCCGTTATTTGATCAGCTATCGAGTTGCCTTGAATCTCGGTTACCACGATGTCCTTCCGATTTTCATCTTCATCTTCTCGACGTTTGTCGTAGACTCGAAGGACGTTATCTTGCCCGATTGCCATGATGTTCACACCATCGCGTGTATAAAGACGTAATCGAATAATTGGACTCCTAAGGCACCTCTCCATTTGTCTGGTCTCCAGATTCAATATACAGATTTCAAACATATCGGCAGTCACAACCTTCGTGCCGTCATCAGTAATCTGCATTCGATGAAGACCTTGCTGCATCTTAAAATTGTTCAGTTCACGAATTAGACTACCAGAAAGATCGTACAATCGTAGATTATCAAATGAAGATGACATCACAGCCACTTGGTCTAAGGACGTTATCTTGATTTCCTTGATAAAAACATTTTGACTATCCTTGCCTTTGGGATAGGAAATGGTAATCTTCCTAACTTCTTTCCCAATGTTCACATCGATAAAGTGCACCGTTCGTTTCCCTCTCAGATTGTAAACAGCATAGCTTCCACGTGCATCCAGCGTACCAAGTTCGTCTTCGGTGTTTACATCTTTCAGTTGTAATTTGTGAAGCAATTTACCATTTTCTACTTGCCAGACCTTCAATGCGTCAGGGCAGATGGCGACCAGTTTTCTTTCATCATCAGCAAACGAGACTGGGGCTTGGGGGTTGTATGAAAACCATTCATCATCGGATACTTGGAACTCTTGAATTACTCGCCCAGTTAGTGTGTTGAGCAGGAAAATCTTTGGCGATCCAGCAAGCAACAGCAAATCTGCACTTTTCTGACTTATCTGGTTGAAACTTATTTGGTACATATCAGTCGGTTCCGTGATAGTAAACTTTCGCACTTCTCTTCCACTGACATAATCAATGATTCTGATGACCAATCCTTCCGAGGTCTGGCTTGATACTGCAATAGTGCGATTGTCTTTAGCAATGCTTACCACGTCACTCCCTAACTGGGACAAACCAATTGCAGAACGCAAAGCTCCACCAGGTGCTGTCAAACATTTTCTATTCGGAAGAAAACAAGGAGTGGAGGAATTCAATGCTTGCTTCAAAACGTTGTGAACATCAGGATACTGTTCTTGTCGCTGCAGAAAGTTGTACATTCGGCCAATCAGCTGGGTGGGAAGTTGTCCACTGTCCTTAGAAAGCGAATGAGCGGAGAGTTGCAAACATTCGTGGAGGAGTTGCACATCGCTATCGTTTGGCTTTACGTCGAGATAAGATGAAAAGTCACCCATAAGCAATTGTAAAGAGGTTCCTTGGAGTTTCGCCAAAAGAAATTCGAAGTTGCAAAGACATTCTTCTCTCATCTGATCGAAGTTTCCGGATTTTAACAAGTGAAAGGGCAGTTCACTCAACTTGCGAAGGTTGTAAATCGCTTTGTCTTTACGCGAGTCGAACATCAACGGTTGCTTTGGTACCAACCTATCCATGGACATCTCCTTGCCTTCTTTATTAACAAATGGCTTCCTAACTCCCCCGGACCACTTGCCAAGAAAGTACTCACTCATGTTCGTGTGAATCTTCATGGCTTGCTCTTCGCCCAGGTATCGCTCTCGTGCGGCCTCAATGAACTGTCGATGATACCAGAATACCACTTGGGTGCCGTCTGCCCCTCGCTCGATCAAGTAGTCTCCGATATCAGACCGAATCCGAATCCACAGCAAGGGTGGAAGTCTTCTGACTGGCGGTGTCCAGTACTGGTAGACATCATTCAGGACGTCGTCGTCTAGTGAAAGGATATCTTCCAACTCAGGTTCAGTCAAACCGTTCATAGATGCAGTAACGTATGCCAATGCGTGGCTCACCAGTACTTTTCCGTGTCGTCGTTCCAGTCGACCAAACATGTCATCAATGATCTCTCGCACAGTTGGCTCAAGATACATGTCGGAGGCCGGAGTGTATGACTTCCAACGCAGAGCTTCATCAAAGGCTAACTTGAGGTACAGGGGAAGCGGGCATTTTTGAAATGCTTCCATAATGTAGTTCTTCTGTCTTGGAAGGATGGTCCGATTAACTGCCTTTAACCAATTGTCAAGGATCACGCCTGCTTCATCGAGGGGAATCCTTGGTACTTCCACGAAACATTCATCAGGCAAGATGGTCTAAATTGGAGAAATTATCAGTTTAGTACCAGACTTATAACTTGGCCCTGGGCATCAGACGATTCTGTCTATTACTCTTAGGTAATCTACCAACGTTCTATTACATTGGCTGTTCTCTGATTGGCTTCGCTACTCACTAAAAATTATGTTGTAGATAGTGATTAGTCCAGCGATGAGTGGCTGTTTACAAACTTGTAGATTCAAACTTAAACAATTATATTATTCGCTCTCGATATCGATTTCTATGCGTGATAGAAGTCTCGAGTGCATAATGTAATTGTTAAATAGACTAGAGTGGGTTGTTGACGATAAGAACCTTCAATGCAGGTTGGTACAGTATTTTTGAGATATTTACTTACATACTTACACTTCGCCGGTGCCCATTTATACACGCGGGTGGAGGGAAGCACTTCGAGAGTAACATGTCTTGCCCAAGAACATAACACACTGCCCTCGGCTAGGGCCCGAACAGGGACCGCTCGATCCAGAGACGAGCGCAGTAACCATGAGGCCACCGCTCGAAGCAAAAACATACTATCGGTGCGAAGGGGACACGCCAAGATATGACTGCTTGTGGTTAAAAACCTGCATGTTAGCTTACCTGTATGAGTTTTCCACACTATACCAGTATATCTCAAAGATTCCGTCTTTAAACTTACTCTTAAACTAGGCAACGCCTGATGTTCCTCGCCAGGTAGCGTTGAAAGGATGGCGTACACGTTGCTCGGCAATTGTCTTGGATACCAGTCCATCTGCCGACCACTGTCATCGAGAGAAAGCTGGTCCAATGAATCCAGAACCAAAATAACTGGTTGACTTTCGGCCGATGTTTCCAGGCATTCTTGAAAGTAGTCTTTTAAGGATTTCATGTCCTAGAAAAAATATGATATAGCACATCATAGAAGAGGATTTCAGTCTCCAATCAAACGAGATGTTCAGTCTTTTTTCAGTTAGTCTTGTTTCTCTGGTAAGATGATAAAGCAAAAACACGTTTTTTTTATAGCTACCAAACTGACAAAAGCGAGATCTGAACAGAAATATTAGAAAAATAATTCCGGGAGACGTCAGTTCAAATCTGGCCAAGATGGAAGGATGTTTTGGTCTCGTTTGCTTTCATTTATTTACAAGAAGGTACCGCAACTTGAGTAGGAATTTATAAAAGAGATATGCTTTTTGCACTCAGTGACCACCTCTTTAACAAACGGTAATAGCCCCGCAAACTATCCAATCGGAGTGAGCGAAAAATGTTCTTTACCAGCTGGTGGTAGAAGTATGACACTTATCACTGGCTGGGCATGCAACTAGTTAAAATCTAAAACGATAAAATCTATAAATTACCTCCGGAATGTCTGCAGTGTTCTGTCCAGTAGCTTTGCACATCTGAAGACATATGCTTCTTAGGAGAGTTCTGATGCCAGATGAATCTGGTGACGTACCAATAAATCGCACGACGACAATGGCAGAATCGTCTTCCACCCACTGTTTCACTTCGGTTGCAATTTTGGCCATGATCGAGGTCTTTCCACAGCCCGATTCCCCGTGGAGCACAACACCTTGCTTTTCATTATTTAGCAAAATATTCTTAGAGGCTTCCAGGAACTCTTTGCGACCGTAAAATGATTTACACTTCTTCTGGCAAAATGAGGCATGCTGGAAAAGGTCTTCTGCAAATGCATCTCTCGAGTCAGATGTCTCCTTCTCCTGAATGCCGTTTTCAATCATTTGAGTCAAGGTGCCATAAAAGTCTTTGCACAGCTTCTCTATGTAGTCCGCGTGTTCTGGTGACCCCGAAGGATCGACGCCATTGTCAGTCCATTTAATGCCATACTTCATGATGTTTGCGCTTGGCAAGGCTTGAGGGATGTCGTCTTCTCGGAGAACGTTGAGCAGTTTCTGGGCAGTATCATCAACAGATGAATTACCTCCCCACGTCTTGTCTATGAATTTCCCAGCGTTTTTGCTTTCGATGTTTTCATGAAGATCTGAAATGACTCGTTTGAACCAAAAGCAGTGTCTTGAAGGATTGGTTGCGTTGATGATGCCACGCCGGATTTCGTCCTCGGTTACTAAGAACAAAACAAATGGTTGGAATTTTCGTATTGTAAACCCATCATTTCAAATTAATGTTCATGCATGCATCTTAACGTAAATTGATTTAAATTCCTTATTTGAGTCTATTCTTTAAATGTAATTGAGATTTTTCTTAACAGCTGGATTTGCTGCAGTTAGCTTGAGGGTAATTCATACTTTTTTCGTCAGTGGACCACTTTCACTCGCCCAGCCAAAGGCCGTTGCTTTATAAAGGCCTTGTCCACAATCCCAGTTACTATGCTGGGTGACTCATAAAGAGATGTCAATTTGATGTCTAATGTTTTCTAATAGCAAGAGGCTAAGAGAACAAGTTTCATACCGTGTTGAGGCACAGTTTCTTGCGTCATACCTGACATGTAGTACTTATGTCGTTCTTTCTTGCTGTCCAGTGCCTTGTCAGCGGCCAACCTTAAAACAATTTGCATTCTTTCGAACGCCGTCCACCAATCAGCAGAAGCTTTCTTACGTAACTCATCCTTCGCATAGTCACGGTAATGAGGCAGCAGTGATGTGATTGGCTGCAACAGATATTCGGCGGGAACTGAGTTATCATCTCTCCAGAACCAGTGTTTCAGCAGTTGGAGATCGTCTTTGCTTTCAACTGCTCCAAGGAGATTTTCAAACTCTGAGGCGGCAATCTTAGCGGGAAAGGGCCTGTAACCATACTTTTGTCCTAGAAAGGTCTGGAATGAATGGAGAACTACATCAAGACAAGGAGCATTTTTTTACTGCCCATATCTATCCAAAGGCACACCGGAAAAACGTCTCTAGATAAACGGGGAAAATACGATAACTTCACGCCGGATGACTTTGCAACTTAACTCTATGCGTCTCGAAAACAAGTGACAGAGGTACAAAAAAAGCCAATTATTACGTTTTCACCATCCTTTAAGTCGAAGCGGCAACAAAATCAACGGGGAAATTAAAGACACTGTATTAATGTCATTTAACTATCTAGAGGAAAATTTTGATAGTGGACCAACATTATTAAACTCACAATAAAGTTTGGTCCAGTTGAGAGTCTTTGACATGCACGCAACTCCCTCATGCAAAGTTCAGTGGTCATGTGATCATCAGTGGACTCGTCCCGGACTCCCCATCTCATGTCCACCACTTGAAAGTCATAACCTCTCTCTTGACAGAAGGACTTGAGTCGGGGGTACACTCGCTCCATCAATGTGTTACGCTCTATGGATGTGTCTGAGGGAAAAAGGAAGAATAAAAAGCGAAAGAGTATCTGGGCGTACATACGATGTGAGTCCTACCTGTTGGAACACCCAGATTCTAGTGAAACGGACTCCTTTCCCCTTGGTCTAATCCGGAGGTCGTGGGTTCGATTCCCACCTCGTGTGGTTCCCTGATTCCCTTTACTAGGGCTAATACCCAATGTGTTGTTCATGGGTTAAATTAGCACTTAAATCTACACTTCAGAGGTTAATTCTCTGTTCCAGCATTTGTGTTCATAGTGCTACGCGGCACAACATTCATATGTACCCTTACTTTCTCTTCGCCGCGATTCACCATCTAAATCGACCCCGACTTTCTCTGTCCGACCTCGTAGCTCAGTCGGCAGAGTAACGGTAGATCTATTCCGGAGGTCGTGGGTTCGATTCCCACCGAGGTCAAAAGATTTTTTCTTTACCTCGTGTGGTTCCCTGATTCCCTTTACGAGGGCTAACGCCCAGTGGGTTATTCATGGGTTAAATTAGCACTAAAATTTACACTTCAGAGTTAATTCTCTGTTACATCATTTGTGTTCATAGTGCTACGCGGCACAACATTCATATGTACCCTTACTTTCTCTTCGCCGCGATTCACCACCTAAATCGACCCCGACTTTCTCTGTCCGACCTCGTAGCTCAGTCGTGGGTTCGATTCCCACCGAGGTCAAAAGATTTTTTCTTTACCTTGTGTGGTTCCCTGATTCCCTTTACTAGGGCTAACGCCCAGTAGGTTATTTATGGGTTAAATTAGCACTTAAATTTACACTTCAGAGTTAATTCCCTGTTCCATTATTTCCTTTACCCTTCCCCTCCAAACATAGCTGATTTAGGACGTTCCTATACGTGTCAAGCAAAAAAACTAAGTGTGTATAGAAATTTAGGGACTCGACATTCATTGATAAAGGAGGTCAAAGAATGCATCTCTCTGCTACCTCTGACCTAAACTGTAGATGACAACGTTGGTATTCATGGAGTTGGCACCTTACATATATATTTACCAGTGAAAGTGGAACTTGTGAAGATTCGAACAACTTTCACGTTCTCTGGGAATTCTCCGCCTAGCTCGCCAATCAGGGCATTTTTGAGTTTCTGACTGTAACTGGGAACGTTTCCAGTATGTACGTTATTGTCATTTTCACCATTTTTCTCCTCATCAGAATCATTGGCGACATCATCATTTTCATCTTCAGGGTCATTTTCTTCCTCTTGTTCTTCATCATCTTGATCCTCGTCGTCGTTTTCCTCTCCTTCGTCGGATTTGTCTTCACTGCTACTGTTTTCATCCTCTTGTTCTGATTTTTCGTCCTCCTGATCGTCATACTCTCTCGTCTCTAAAGCCTTTTCTTCTGCGTTTTGTCTCTGAGGAGATTCGTCAGCTTCTGCGCGTACCAGACACACCTGCACAATAAAGCAATCATAGTTTTAGTCAATCAATGATCAGTCAGTCAGTTCAACAATCAGTCTTTAACTAAGTCAGTCAGTCTTTCAGTCAGTCAGTCAGTCAGTCAGTCAGTCAATCAATCAATCCATCACTCGGTCCTTCAATTAGTCAATCAATCAGTCATTTAGTTAGTCATTCAGTCAGTCTGTCAGTCAGTCAGTCAGTCAATCAATCATTCATTCATTCATTCATTTTTTCAGTCAGTCAGTCAATCACTGAATTAATCAATCAATTAGTAATCAGTCCGAAAATCAATAAGTGAATCTGTCAATAAATTAATCACTCAATCAGTCAATAACTAACTAACTAAATAAATAATAAATAAAACAATCAATCAGTCTGTCACTGAATCACTCACTCATTCATTCACTCACTCAATCAATCAATTAATCAATCGATCAGTTACTGATTTATTGCTCGTACCGCTAACTAAAATGTTAAACAATTCAACAATGCAGTTCCACATGAAAAGTTAAAAAACATTATCTCTGCCTATTAGATAACAAAAGACATTTCGTACTTCAGTTTTTCTGTCAGTTTTCAGCTAGGATTATTGCGGCATAAAGAACACTAAGTTTCATTTTCCATCGTTTTCAAGCTCCACTAACAAAGGGAGTGTGGACTGACACCAAAACACGTCTACGATTTCCTCTGTTGAGACAAGTGAGACATTATCAGATTAAATACCTCATTTTGTTCCACCTTAGGCGTCCGCCTCTTTTTCCTGGAAACAGCGATCCCCATTGTAATCTCGGATCTCAGCTATAACCAAATAAAATGGAGTTTGTATTCATTTATCTATTTAGTTATTTATATTTAATAGCCCCACAACAAAATTCCGAAATGATTACAAAGGAGGACAATAAGTTAATACTGAAATCGGATGAATGTCAACAACGAAGTTCCATAGTTGATCTGTTAAATTAATTTTGTATTTGATTATTCGGGATCCCGATATTTTTGGAACCTCCAAGGTGAAAGGGAAATTGGTTTGAAAAACCAGAGTTCAACTCGGGGGATAAAAACGACTAGAATATCGGGAGGTTGGAAAAATCAAGATTCCATTGTACATACATCATATTTAACGTAAAATAAAAAACACGTATTTCGTGCAGTGATAGTGGCATTATAACTGTAGCAACTGTAGGCAATTACTGACCTGCTTTAAATGGGTCTTCCCATTCAGCGGCCTAGGTGACCCAGTATTTGTAAGAGTTGCTTTCTGCCCGTCGTAGTGGACTTTGGTCAAGATTACAACGAGTCACTCTGTTACTTTCGATCCGTCGCGATCACGATAGCCCAGCTTTTCCTGACTTTCCTATCCTGACATTGCCTCTTCGAGGTCTATAACAATTTAAAGATCTTTGAGCAAAGACCGTTGGCAGTCATACCAACTGATGTCGTTTCGATTAAGAAAATGCTCATTACTTTGGGTTCTGCTGGCCAAGAAACCGTGACTTAAAGGACTAATTTAAACATCAAATAGAAGCAAATGCCAAAACCTTTATGGCGTGCAATTATTAGCAAGTAAAATTATCCGTGGTTAGTGTTTTTGTTGTTTCAGGCAATTTTGCGCCAAAACAACTTCGCAGAAATTACAACAATGAAAGCAATTGATGTTCTCTGATTTTTTTTTCTACAAGCAAACAATCTTAAAGCGGGTGACGTGCTGCGAAACCAGAAGAAGTGATTTGCATTTTAGACCGAGAGACTCTTACTCTTGCAAACATTTAGTGATGATGTGTAGTTTAGTTGCTCTTAAGTGTTTTTAACATTTTAAGGTGTGAATTTAAACGTCAGGCTGTCGATGTTGTGGTGACGATCTATAATCTACGATCTTTGCGAAAGCAACAACTTCATTTGACCAAGCATGCAATTTTGTCAGGAATCGTGACTTATACATAAGTCAATTCGAAAATTAATTTCGTGCTGGACCATGTTAGTATTTCAAGCACCAGTTTCTTAAGTGTGAATATAAGCTTTTCGGAAGCAACGTTTTAGGTAAATGCAACGAGCGAAAGCTTAGCGCTTTTAAGCACACAGACTCGTGTGATGCGAGCAGCTCGTTATCACTTACCAGTTAAAAAACAGCGATCTCGAGTGCTTGAAAAGGAAGTTTTTATGCGTGATGTCAAGTGTAATAAGCATCCGAACCAGAGCTTCTCGGAATCAGGAAAATATAACGCCGCAACCAAGTAATTTCTCAGGGTGAAAGCAGTTTTAATGGTAATCTTTCTAGAATATGCCTAAATAAATAACGCGTAGCTTGTGTTTGACGTTTGATTACCATAGTAACAAAGCAGCTTGAACAAGGTTTCCAGCATCCTGAAAATAATTGATATGACGAACGCGGGAAGACTGTGCTACCCGTTTCAGTAAGCTGACGCTGCTTAATATTTTATCACTTCTTTCATTCCTTAATTATTAGGTTTCTTCATTTAAACTTTAACCTGAAACTTAAAAGTTGTTACGTGTACGCTTGACCAATCAAGTGACATAAAACAGGTTAAATACGTAATGTCAGAGAAGACAGTATCTGCTTTTCTGCTTCTAAGTGCCATTATTCAAAGCGGAACTTGCAGGTTACGTGATTATTCGTACACAGCAAATTGCTTCCATTGTTCACCTAGGCTGTGACATTTTTATCAGACAGTATGCTTTGAAACAAAGATGCTTTAAATGTTAGTCGGCCTTGTTGGTAAGAGACGAAAAAGAGAAAGTCTCTAAGTTTGTTCATAAAGGTGTAAAACTAACAACTACCAGTTACACTTTCAGGTCCATCGCCGAAAAGTAGTTTAAATCTACTTTCTCCTCAACATATCAACACAGCTTCAACAATTAATTAGGAGAATTCAGCAGGTCATCGCGTCATAGACTGACGACAACTGACGTACAGATCATAGACGGCGACATGCATGTCTTATATTATGGGCAAGCACATTCTAATCAGTGCCATGTTACGTATATATGAGGATGTTGCGAGGAGATTTCATGCAACGGTCTGCAACAAGAGCTATGGTTTTAATCTCAAACTCTCACGTATTTTAGGTTACTTTGCAATTGTTAGTCTGTGATAATTATTACGCTCAGGTGTTATGTTTACTACACCAGGGGCCCGCCTATATCTGTGAGAAGTAACTGATTACTAACCCCTTTGCAAAACGGAGTCAGTGCTTGACACATTAACTGCATGCAGTGTTGGTGTAATAAACGAACTTGCAACCGTGTAACCTATTACAGTTGCTTAAATGGATTGCAAAACTTTTTCAACCAATTGACCCACGAAGATTTTTGTTGCCCCTTGCAAAGTATCTTTATCTCACTTTTCAATGTTACAGTAAAATTTATTGAAAAGCATTCTATTTGATCTTATTTTATTTCAGTTTGTATCAGCATGGAAACCGAATTTTCGTTATAAATATTAACTTTGAGTATATTCGTAATGTGATGTTAAAATTACACCAATCGTCGTTTCAATATTCTGTTAAAACGGATTGACTCCGACTTCCATTAAGGATAGTATATTTCAGGAGTTGATTTGAGCATGTTTATCTCCGACGTGACAATTTCACTTCATATCTACAATAGAAATAAATGGATTAAATCGTATACTTTCCTCTGGATGTAAATAAGCGAGAATAAATTAAAATTCAGTTCTGTCTCACATAATATAATCTTCATTGAAACAAATATCACAGTTTGTGTGGCAAATAATTAAAAGATCCAAGTTTGTATATATACCAGCAATGCAACAACCCAAACACAGATAAATTCTTTCCCTGAAACGTTCAAATGAACTCTGCCGGTTGCAACTACAATCATTACAGATTGCACGACCCTGATCGTCCGAAAAATACTGAGAACGTGAATACGTAATTTACCAAAATCCGTTAATGGACCTTTTATTACAATACAATTATCTTTTCGTACTGCAAGAGCTGCTCTACGTAAAACTAATGAAAATCCGTTTTATTGTTCGCACTATTGTAAAATGAATAACACGGGCCTATATACAACGTAACAAAAGCCTTGATGTGACACTTAGAGAAAAATACATGGATTTGTCGCTTACTTTGAAGAGTCGATTAAAATATTTTTAATTGAAAAATGCCCAAGCCATAATATTTTAAGATTACGTATATTGATTCGGCTACGAGTTCTTACATAAAATTGTCTCGATAAACCTTTTCAGAAATAAATACATTTTTGGACGCAAAAACCGTGCTCCCTCCGCCAATAATAACGTTAGGCTTGGCATGAACCGCTTTCCTGGTGAACTCTGTTCTTTGAACGTCGGTTACCTCAGAATCGTCATCAACATCCTCATCGTCATCTTTTCCCCTGGTGCTAGCAAGGTCTTGCTCTGACTGTAGATTGCTTTCCAGTGGGCAATTCTTAAAAGGGGAATGATCAGGTGCGACAGGGTCTACACGTCCAGGGATGTGTGGTCGTAACGTCATAAACTCTGGCTTGTCAGCTTTGGCGACCACGAGGTGGTTCCCGGATATCGTCATGCGTTCGGGCTTCCAGTCAGAAGTGAAGGAGGCAAGCCTCACGCCTGTGGACAAGTCCCAAGCGTCGATGTTGCTATTTCTGTATCGATAGTTGGAGAATGCCAATTGGCCATCTTGTGTCATGAATAAGGAATCAACTGTTTCGCACTTGAACGTATAACGGAGAAGCCCACTGACAATATCCCAGACGCTGATGCGTCCGTCTCCTTGACCAGTGAGGACCAAGCTGCTGGCTGAGGATATTGCGGTCGAGGCTACAGTAGGATTCTCTTCATCAGCGACGAGTCTTTGCTTTAGACTTCCATTTGTCAAGTCCCACAGCAATGCTTTGAAGTCCTTGGTTAGACAAACCAGGTAACTCCCGTCATCTGTTATGGAACCATTCCAAAGCAGCAACTGAGTATTTTCAATCTCTAAGAACTTCAGATCTCCAGTCTGCGTGTTTAGCAAGATCAGCGGCAGGGTTTCGTCATCGCGATTTACAATCTGACTCACCTGACTACACACAACTGATATCCCATTCCTGCTGATGAGCATATCTTCAAGACGATGTTTTTGTCCGAACTTGTACTGCTTGACTAAATTTCCATCGCTGAGGTTCCAAACTTTGAGGTTGCGTCGTCCGCGAGAGAATGCAATAATGTGGTCCTCGTCAATGAAACCAAATGCCTCGGTTCTTTTAGAGGCTTTCCCTTGAAGATATCTTTCGACTTTGCCCGCTTTCAAATCAAAAACTTTGAAGTGGAAAAATTCTTGATCGTGGATAAAACCAACAGCACGAGCTGTTCCAAACATTTTTATTGCGGTGGGCGGCAATTCTTGGGTCGTTTTTAGGACTCGCACCATCGTTCCAGTTAAAGTGTCCCAAACGAGGATTTGATTAGAATTATTGACCATTGCCGTCGCAATGACATGCCTGTGCATGTTGTCTGTTTCCCGGCACAGATAGTTGATTGAGTCAACTGAAGACACGGTCTTGTTACTCGACGAAACGTTTGAAACCTGTTCAGTGTTCTCTTTGACAGCTTGCTCAAGGTCGTAGAGACGAATTATGTTATCGTGAGCCACAGAAATAGCAAACTTTCCATCTCTCGTGTAGAAATTGACATGAATTATCAACGTTCCAAATGATTTGCTCTTCAAGGTTTTCTGAACGGTCGCATCTTCGAGGTTAGTCACGAGAATCTCGTAGTCAGCGACACCCACAGCTTTCGTTCCGTCTGTTGTAACTTGAAGTCGAAGGAGACCCTTGTTGATTTTAAACTGCGGAACTTCTCTGATAACATCTCCAGTGTGCAGGTCATACAAACGTAGATTGTTTCTCTCTGAGGACGTGACGACCACCTGCTCTTTGCAGGTCATTATGATTTCTCCAATGCAGCATGCATCCTCTTCACTGAACACGTTAACTTGCCTAACCTTCACTCCTGTTTTGGTGTTGAGGACCGTGAAACTCTTTGTCCCATGGACGCTGAAGGCTGCTAGATGCCCTGCTGCTCCAATAGTTCCGTACTCCTCATCGGTGGGTATCTTGCCTATGTCAATCTTGTGTTCCAACTGACCATCTTCAGCTTTCCAAATCTTGAGGTCTTCATCTGTAATGGCAACGATACGCGTTTCATTGTCTGCAAAGGAGACAGGTGGCATTGGATTGTATTGGCTTTCTTGAACAAGGGCTGCGAATCTCTGCCGAATTTGACCAGTGGATGTATTTATGAGAAATATATCAGTTGATCCTACTAAAAGGAGCAGGTCTTCACTAAATCGGCTGCCCTCAACAGTCCAGACCGTTCCAACTTCCAAAGATCCAGGTAGTGTTACTCTCCGAAGAGTTTTTCCATTGTTTAAATTTATTGTCAGTATCTGGATATGTAGTGGGTCTGAGAACGTAGTGGTAACAAAAGCTGTCTTTCCATCGCAGCTAAAGCCACAGCATTGATACACGGACTCGCCAGGGACTTTCATGGAGGAAATCAGGGATCCACCAGGGGAGGTCAAGCACTTGTCACTCGGTATCAGGCAAGGAACCGATGAGAAATAAGCTTGTTGTAGTACGAGGTTAATGCCATTGAATTCGTCTTTACCGTGAAGTGAGGAAAGCCTACCAAGAAGCTGAGGAGCCAGCTGATTGGCGTCACTTTTAAGAGCAACGGATGACAACTGTAATGTTTTCTCCAACTGGATGAGATCTTCCTCTTCTGGATAGATAAGGAGTGAGGCGACAAAGTCATCAAGAACTGACTCTAAGGACGTTGCTCTTAGCTTAGCCAAGAGGAATTCAAAGTTGCAAAGTGTCTCTTCCTTGAGTCTCTGTAGGTCACCAGCTTGCAACAGATGATGCGGCAACTCATTCAGTTTTCGCAGGTTGAAAACTTCCCTCTTTTCATTCTCGTTGCGAAACGTTAAGGGTTGTTTTGCTAACAACCGATCCCTGACCACTGTCTTGCCGTCTTTGTCAACGTAAGGTTTTCCTGCACCATTAGCCCACTTGCCCAGAAAGTAGTCAGCAAGTTTTGAATGAACTTCTGCCTTATTTTTCAAGTATCTATCGGTTGCCACTTCGATGAACTGTCGATGGTACCAGTAAATCACTCGAGAGTCATGTGCTCCGCGTTCTATAAGATAGTCTCCAATGTCAGAACGGACACGAATCCACAGCAACGGTGGTAGTCTTCGAAATGGAGGCGTCCAATACTGATAGACATCGTCGAGGACTCCGTCATCCAAGGATAGGATGTCTTCCAACTCAGGCTCCGTCAGACCATTTTTCGACGCACTGATGTAAGCCAAAGCGTGGCTGACTAGGATCTTCCCATGTCGTCTTTCTACTTGATAAAAAAACTCATTGACAACGTTTTTCACACCGGCAGGCAGTACTGTTTCATTTGCTGGAGTGTATGATTTCCAACGACAAGCTTGGTCAAAGGACAACTTCAGGTACAAGGGCAATGGACATTCCTCGAAGGCCTTTAACACCAATGCCTTTTGAGCAGGGACCAACCTGCGCTGAGAGGAGGTCAGCCAGCTCTCTAAAATGACATCAGCTTCGTTCACGGGGATGGAAGGGATCTCTTTGAAACATCGGTCAGGATAGATTGTCTGGAAGTGTAAGCAAACATTAGCAAAATATTTAATAGTTGAAATATGCAGGCATAAGTATAACGTGCATTATTACATCTGTAAGTTAGAATCTGCGTTGTGATTGGTCAATTTAACGAGCCGTAACCTACTATACGGACAGCTAAACTTTAAAGTTGGTTTTGTTGCCAAACTGTTTCATGATCGCCAACAGTTTTTAACGTTTGTAGCAAGGCCATCCCAATAAAATGTTTCGTTTCCCATCGCCCGACCGACCCATTTTTTCGAAAAGTAAAAAAAAAGATCAAAAAAGATTCACTAGCCAAAGAAGCAATTACTTTAATTTACAAGCACACGATCTTGTTTTATTAACAACAATTGGTATGATGTGATGTCGTTCTCTTTAATTAACATCGATAGTATGTTTTTCAAAGGCTGTTTTGATAGTCGTGTTAATATGCATCTTTTACAATCTGATTATATATCTAACAGAGTAAACGTTGGATTTAATATGCTGAAAGTAACCTGGAACACAATTATAACTGAATGTTTTCTTGGAAAAGAACATTTCGTCAAGACAGCTTTTTTCATTTAACATTAACTTTCAAGTTCTTGTCAACGAACTATAGTCGAGTTAGGGCCACAACTCTCTTCTCTTTTCGTGATATTATCACAAGTGCACAGGAATTACTGTCTGGCATTGTAGATAATGACTAACGAACGAAAAGACCACGTTTTCGAGTTGACTTTGTAACCAGGCCTTCTTATTTAGCATATAAATATTGTACCGCGTAGCACTATGGACACAAATGATGTAACAGAGAATTAACTCTAAATCGACCCCGACTTTCTCTGTCCGACCTCGTAGCTCAGTCGGCAGAGTGACGGTAGATCTAATCCGGAGGTCGTGGGTTCGATTCCCACCGAGGTCAAAATATTTTTTCTTTACCTCGTGCGGTTCCCTGATTCCCTTTACTAGGGCTAACGCCCAGTGGGTTATTCATGGGTTAACCTAGCACTAAAATTTACACTTCAGAGGTTTATTCTCTGTTACATCATTTCTTATTTAGCAGCCCGGCCTTCTCTGGAACCCAGACCCCTTCAAGTGTTCATTCTCTTTTTTTTTGCCTGACCGACCGACCCACCATCACAAGAGACGGGGCGATGGGAAACGGAAAATTTTATTGGGATGGCCCAAGTAAAACTTTAAAACTTTCTTTTACTCTAAATTGTGTATTAACGCGTGCTAACGGCTTAAAAACGATTTCAGATTGACTCAGATTGCTTTCGAGGTGCGTAAGAAATTTGAATCCGTTCCTTGTCAATAGAAATCGTTCCCGAACCCGCCAGGCACATAGTAGAGATAACTTATTAGTAAATAACTTATTAACCTCGTCTTTTCGGTCCGAACTGTAAGTTTCAGATCCGTGTTTTTCCCCTTCGATTCGCTTCGCTCTGTGGCCATAAATCGATGGAGAAAAACTCGGTCCGTAGCTTACAGTACGGACCTCGAACTCAGTTAGTAAGAGGTATGCAGTTATTGACGTCTGCTTAACTATCAATGACAATGTATCTAGCACGCAATAACGTACTGGGACAACCCATCAGAATGCGTCCGAGTGTCTCTTTTATGAAAGTTGCAGATATAAATGAAATGCTAATGCGGGAAAAACATTTTACCTTTCTGCCGAAAGTAGGAAGATCGAACACAATTTTGCCAAGATGGCGGAATGCTCATTTTGAAGTCTGAAATTATAGGAGGCCGGTGGTTCGTAAACAGGGTATAATGTCAAAACGGCACATCAATTAACCGTGGGATGCGGCTGAAAATGGTAAAGCTAAAGAACTGAGATAAGCTAACAGCCACAGAATGCGTACGATGACGACAATAGTAGAGGACGTTAACCATGAGGCTATATCAAAATAAGAACTGTTTGCTACCTTTAATTGTGGTAGGCACTCGTATTCAGCGTCAGGTAGGGTCGACATGATCAAGTAAAAGTCGTCTGGTATTTTTGCAGGTAACCAATCTAAACGTCTACTTCCTTCGTCAGCGGGAAGCTGGTCCAAAGAATCAAGCATCAGTACCACAGGACGAGACGAGCAGGCTTCCTCCAAACACTTTGGAAAGAACTCCAGGAGTTCCATTAGGTCCTGAAATGAATCGAATAAGCACAATTTAGCAGCCAAAAATAATTGCAAATAACGTACATCAAAAAGACGCCTAGCATAAAAGGCCATACAGGTGTTTAATTAATTTTGTTCGTTAATGTGGAGGGTAATGAATTGACTCCGTTTTTGGAAAGCCTAGGACAAAGGACAGCTAAGCAAACCAGGGCTGGGAGACGACTGGAGCATGCTTTGTTCAGGTTTCTGAGGCACGAATTGCTATTAGAAGTGTAACGTGCTTTTCCTTTCAATTCAACAAGTCAATTCAACAATATTCACTGGAAACTTTTTATGCATCTGAGAGACAGACAGGCATTATAAGTCTCCACGTAGATGCTCCTGGGCCACTAAAAATAGTTACTGTCACTTAGAGGATGGATTGCAAATCGAAATATTTGTGAACTTACCTCAGGTATTTCTGCGCTGTCGTTATCTGTCACCTTATGTAATTGTTGGCAGACGCTTCTCAGCAACAATCTAACGCTGGATGACTCTGGGGACGTGCCAATGAATCTCAACACCACGATAGCCGACACATCCTCCAACCACTTCCTGATCTCCACGGCTATTTTGGCCATGACTGATGTTTTTCCACATCCCGATTCTCCGTGAAGTATGACCACCCGTTGGTTCCGATAATCCAGTAAGGATTGTTTCACCGACTGTAGAAACTCGTCTCGCCCTTGACAAGCTAACCCTTTCCTTTGACAGAAGAGCGCATGTTGTAATATCTCCTCGACTAGTGAATCTTCCTTCTCGCTAGCTTCCTTCTCTTTAATCGCTTCTTGAATCATGTTTGTTAAAACATCATAGACATCAGTGCAAAGCTTTTCAAGATATTGAGCATGCTCAGCAGATACGTCTGGATTGATGCCTTCGTTGGTCCACTGGACATTGTATTGCACCACGTTTTTTGTTGATAAGGCGGCTGGAAGCTCTTTTTCTCTCAAGCTGCTCAGTAGCTTCTGTGCAGACTCATCAACAGCTGAGTTGTTTCCGTAGGTCTTGTCCATGAACTTGCCTGCATTACGATTGTCGACATTTTGAATTAGATCTGTTATCTCCCGCTTGAACCAAAAGCAGTGTTTTTCTGGTGCAGTGACTGTAATTATGCCACGGCGAATCTCATCTTCTGTCACTATGAAAGAATCATATTTGGAAAGAAGATTTTACTAAGTGTTTGAAATGAATTTCCATGAATTCCAGAGAAACAATACCTGACATATAATACTTGTGCCGGTCAACCTCGTCCAATGCAGCCTCAGCGGCTGCCCTCAAAACAACTTGCATTCTCTCAAACGCTATCCACCAATCCGCAGAGGCCTTCTTACGTAACTCTTCGTTCTCATAGTCACGATAATGAGGTAACAGTGATTTGATTGGTTGCAGCAGGTATTGGGCGGGAATAGCATTGTTATCTCTCCAAAACCAATTTTTCAGCAGCTGGAGGTCGTCTTGATTGTCAATTGCATCAAGGATCTTCTCAAACTCGGCTGCTGAAATTTCGACCGGAAAGGGACGGTAGCCATATTTTTGCCCCAAAAAGGTCTGAAAGTAAAATGATGAGTTTAGTTATCATAAAATAAAGAAAAAATGTTGCTTTTAGGTTGAACTCACAATGAAGTTGGGTCCAGTTGACAGCTTCTGACATGCGCGGAGCTCTCTCATACAGAGCTCAGTGGTCATGTGATCATCAGTGGACTCGTCCCGAACTCCCCATCTCATGTCGACCACTTGAAAGTCATAGCCTCTCTCTTGACAGAAGGACTTGAGCCGGGGGTACACTCGCTCCATCAATGTGTTACGCTCCACAAAGGTATCTAAACCAAAGAATTCGAAATGGAGAAAAGTATTAATCGGAAACGAATTATCAAGCACTTAGAAACACTGATTGCGAAACAATATTCTCAAAGAAATTTCCAAAACAAGCAGTCCACTTCCTTAATATAACGAGGGTTAGATGAAATATAGCAAACACGAGAAAGAGTGATTCATCGGGATATCCAAACACTGAGAAGAGAATTGGAAATACGACGCGCAGTAATGTGTTTGAATAGCCGAATCGGAAACAGTCTTAGTACTTGATATATCTTCTCAATCGAAAGAAAAACTAAAGAGTAAATGAAGAAGTAAAATGGCCAAAATCTATGCTAATTAAGACGAGTGTCCAAACCTCTTTCAAGCTCGCGATTTTCTTTGTTTTAACTTAATGAGTGTGAGAAGCATAGATAGTATTCTAGTGTCTACCTCAAGGAAATAAACCGCATGAGTTATTCTACATACATCTTAATTTCACTCAGGTCAGTGTTCTGAAAGTGTGTACATGCACTACATTGTGTCGAGCTTAACACTTGAAATATCTGCAAACATGTTCAATGACCGTTTTATACCTGTAAATGTCGAACTTGTAAATATCCTGACAATCTTAACATTGTCTGATATTTTAATATCCAAGTCTTCCAAGAACACCTTATTCCAAGCGCTGTTGAAGTCATCCACTTCAGTTGTGTCATTTGTTGTTTTTGTTTCACTTTTTGCGTCTGTATCTGAAATGTCCCTCACATTCTCATTGGACTTTACAGAGGACGATTTCGAAGAGTTGTGCTCATCAGGTTCAGTCTCATGAAATCCTTCGTCATTAGTGTGAGTTTCGGACTCGCTTTCATCACTCGCTTCCGACTTTTCCTCGTGATCAGATTCGTCCTCGTCGTCATTTGACCTGAGGACTTCTCCCTGAGTTGCAATACTGGGTTCTTGGTTGTCAGGCTGCGACTGTGGCAATGGTTCAGGTCTGGGTGGCTGAGCCATTGCTCTTCTCTTTTTTCTTGAAACAACGATGCCCATGCTTCCTTTCTGTTTGGTCATCACGGGGAAGAAACAAGAAGATATAGGATTTTAAGTTCCTCGAGTAAGTAATCATTTGTTTTCGTGAGGGTTAGTAGGGACGATCTGTATAATGACTTATGACTGAAGTGCAATTAAAGTACTTAAAAAAACTCACTGTTCTCCACTATCTTTGCAGTCCTCCGCTATTGTAAACCAACGGTCGAAATCAATACTCTTCTTTATAAGGGAAAGTTAGAATGCTTAACTGTCTTAACAGAATCAGAGTGAATTATTACTGAGCTGTGTTTACTGAAACTCTACTCTCCGAGGGCAGATTCGTCTTTGCTATTGACAATTGGTGTGCAAAGATTGTGGACTCTCCAGGGGAACTCTACAAATTTTTATACAGGGGGACTCTGCCCCGAGCTTGAACGCCTTATCCATGTGTATGCCATTTTCCCAAGAAACATACTCCATTCATATACCTGTTCACACACCTTCATTACTGGCCCGTCTTGTAATTTTCAAGTAGTGCAATATTTAAAATATTTTAATCACAATCCCATTTAACTATCTAAATGACAGATTTTCCTTCCCTTCCATATACCTCAACTTGTAAAATCCCTACCCGTTTCTATACCTGAAGCCTGAAAAAGGTGGGAATTAAAGAAGACCACGAAGGCAACGACAACGGAACGTCGCTAAACAAGCAGAACAATAGCTGTGCACGTGCGGTATAATTCTTTGTACATGTCTTTCCCGTCCTCTACTAAGCAACAACGCGAAATAAACAAATTCTGCGTTGTGTGGAGAACGTGGAGCACGACAGCTGATTTTTTTTATTTTTCACATCAAATATTTCGCCCTGTCCGGGATTCAATTTCATGGTGGGTTTGACACTAATTAACAAACAAAGGGAACATAAGAGTATCGTGAGATTCGTAGGTAAAATATAGAATAATTTTCTAATTGACGTTGTCCTCGGAGTCGCGTCTTGGTTTCCTAAACTCCCTATTATAGTGAGAAATGGTCAGGACGCATGACTGTTAATAAACGTTATTGACCCAATCTCTTATCATAATTTGCATAACGGCTCGGCTCGAGTGTCGAGGAGTAAACAGTAAAGAAGGTTTGCTATCCCGATTAACAAGCTCTAGTTAAAGAATGACGTGAATCCTGCCTAAAGAATCAAATATCAGACGTGCAAAATGTCAATTAAATCAAGAAAAGAATAAAAAATCACTTACTTTAATGTAAACACGGATTATTCCCTTATTCAGTGATGTAAACAAGGCGAAACTATAACTTACTTTCAGGTATAACGCTGGTTATAAATCTAATATTATACGGTTCAAATCATTAAAAACTAGTCAAAAAAATTGAGAGTTTTTCTAACGAGTATGAATCGTAAATTGCGTTAAACTGCAGGGGCTTAGTACCAACGTCCAAGTAACTAATTCAAATTATGCTGTCAAGGAAGAGAAAGAGTCAGGATGGTCGTGGCGAGTTTATACACAGTAAAACAGTTCATAGAAGATTCAAATAGCTCGGGTCCTTTCTTGAGTTAAGTTATTCGATAAATTTGACTGACTTGAAAAAACACACTGGTCTTTTACCTGCTCGGCGTTGTGCCCAGTCAAATTGTAAACTAACAAAATTTAATAAGAATGTTAAATATTAACTTGTCAGCTAGCGACAATCGCCAAGGTGTTCCATCAGAATACTTAACTGATATTGTTTTTTGTTGTACTTAACTATCCACTAGTTTTTTGTACATCTCGATAAGTCAATCATGGCCAACTTTTTTGCTTTATTTTTTTATACTATTTTTTCTGTACATGCTCCAGTTAACTCTTATTCTCGGGTCAAAAATTGAACAAGCAATATTGCATAACGATTCACTTGAGTCATTATCCAATATTCATTACATGTGTTCGATCCCCTTCAACGAACGATATGACAAACGACAACACGTCAACCAGCTGTTAATTCTGTTTTTTTCCTAGGATCGTTTAATGAAATCCATCAAAAAATTGGAAAAATATTCACACGTTAACAGCTATCGTGAAACTACTCTCTTGTAACGAACGTCATAGCGAGAATAATAAACAAACGTGATGCGAAAGTCTTCCATTTTTTTGCGAGAGCGCTATTTGCAGCGAGTTATATATATATCATATTTTTCACTTTCATCGTTAAAACCTGTACTTACTTGGCGTTCACTAAACTGCTATACCAGAGCCACTTCATCTGCCATAGTTTCCACTGTCAGCACTGTCGCCGCATGCTGTAGTTCAGTATGCGGTTAATGACTAACTGAATTTTATTAAATTTACGGTATCGGGTAGAACAACACCGAGAGAAACTGTGAACGCACCAAGCGAACGCAGAACAAAATTCGACTTATCGTCGAATTCTGTTTAACACAGGTGTCCGTAAATGTCAAGGATTGTTAGCTTTTTACCTGGCAACCTGTATCTGATCCAGTCCACGTCTTTTTACAAATGGAATGCGGATAAAACGCAATACGCAAGAGTAACGCTTTACAAAGGCGCATCAATGTTTGACGTACGAAATATTAAAATTTGTTTAAGAAAGCCCTTTACCTAAAGCCCTTAGGACTGACGTATATAGAAAACACGTAAGTTTTGTCACGCTAGAGAGTTCTGACAATTGAGATTTAAATAAATCTTTTAGACTGCTCAGTCAAGCTTGGTAAATTGTGGATAGCCGGAAATTCGTTCTTTTGCATCTTACAGCTGCGAAGTTCTGCTCTTTTCATCTAAGAACTAAGTCACGTGACGTGAGGTCGTCAATCATCCGCGATACAGAAATCGAAGGAAGTCGAAACGAACATTACAAGAGAGTATTTTAAAGCAAAAGGGAACTACCTTTATTAAGACTTAAGACTGGAGTGAGAATGTCGTTGCTTACCATTTCAGTCATTTGGACTTCCAGGGTTATGAAGAAGGCTCATTGTTGGAATGGCAACAGGCGCTCGAAATGAATTGACATGACTGAAAACTGCTATTATTATTGTTATTATTATTATTATTATTATTATTATTATTATTATTAAGCACTTTCTGTGTAAACTGTATTCTTTCTTGCATCGGGAGCAGATGTAAACGAAAGAATACTCCGATCATTGCAAAAACGGAATAATTCCCAAACAAACCATCCATTTCAGCATCCCATTCTGGAATAGTCCTAAAAGGACGCGCCCTAAACGAATACTGTAAAGTTCTACAACACCACACTGTTACATTTGAACTTGATTAAGGTTAGGAGTGAACTCGCCTATCTATTTTCAGCTGAGTGGAAAAAAGGGATGGGGGAGAAAACGGATGTCCTTTAAGGTAAAAAGGTAATTCCCAATAGCATTTTTAGAGAGTAAAAACTGAGGATTGCATGAAGAGGAAAAAACACCCCGGGGACGAGGCTGTGAAATACATTTCGTAGCGACTGAGAACGATTTCAAAGAAAACGACGCATGTCTGACACTCGTAATACTTTAATCATCCTAAGAAATGTTTAACACTCAGTTTTACCGGGTACACAATGGTAAAGGTGTATATCATCCACTGAATTGTGTTAATTCAGTTACCTTTGTTCAAAAGGGAAAGAAAATTAAATTCCAAAAATTAGACTACCGCTACTGATGGAGCCTGCTTTGAACCAAAAGTGCAAGGAAATGGAGATTCGTGTAAATCGAAGTGCACCTTCTCGACACTCTATCGAACTCTTATTTGGTTTAAATCAATTACCCCTCTGTAGGTAGGACATCACATTTTATACTGTCTATGGGATCTGCTTTTGGACTCTGACCTTCCTTAGTATCATTTCTAAAAAGCCACACTCAATTTTTGACATTACTATTAGTGCTATCCAATTGTACATCTAATGTAGTTCGCAAGTTCTTTGCACAGGTTATTCACTCTTCTCTTAAGCTACTATCCAGCCTATATTACCCTTAGCATGGGTTACTGACTCAGATGGACGAACTACGTGGAACTTGTAACACACTCTAGCAACTAACTCAAATCACTCTGGGTAATTTGGAGCTCTGGATGACTATATGGCAGAGTTTTTGGGTTTGTACGTCAGCAGTTTCGCTGCTGTCGTCATCCCCCACCAATTGGTGACTGTTCCTCCGTCCTGAAGATTATCGATGTCTGCTCTCCTGTGCAGCTTGCCGTCTTTGACTTGAAACAACGGAGAGTTGTTTCTCTCTTCCTGGTCAACAAATGGTATCAGATCAGTCACCACAGCAGGGTCAAGAGCCTGGCTGGGATTTTTGTAGGCCGCGTATACTTGGGCACTGGATTTCTGAACAGCCTCAAGTGCAATCTTAAAATTACTTTCGCTCTCTTCTTTCAGCAGCATGCCGTCGCCATATGCAATCCACTTGTTTCCCCTCTTGTTCTGGACACGCAGACCATACTTGTTGTCTTCATCGTGCATGTACTTACAGAGCAAGGAGCCAACTTTTCCCACCCATGTCGCATTTCCCAACTCAACTCGTGGCGTTCTACAAACGAAAAAGGTTTTACAGTGGTTATTGAAGATTAAAATTTGATTCAAGCAAACGACTTGACTGGTTCTTGAAATATAGATATATATTGCAAAAGAAATGTTCAAATTGAAAATAACCAACTGGGATCTAATGACGAAGCGGAAAGTAAGGTAAAAAGTAAGTGGTAAAAAGTAGCACTTAATCATTCAAGTAGAATTTCATATTATAATAATAATTATAGAAGTAATAATAACTATTTATAATTGATTAATTAATTTGTACTAGTCAGTTAATTAATTAATCAATTAATTTATCAGTTAATGAAGGAACGGAGGCGAATTCGCGCTTCTGTCAAGAAACAAACTCTATTGCTGGAAACCGTTTATTATAAACGGCGCTGTTTACCTTATGTGACCACTGGCAAAACTATCAGTGAGAAAATGGCAGGAAAACGCCTCCAAAGAAAATGCTTCATGAAGAAACCTCTTCTGCTCGCCTTGATCGTCCTCCCTATCGTTCCCAGCCTCCCTCGCTTTGTCAATTGCTAGTTGGTGACCAACCAGGTACGCGTTTTTTGCATGAGGAAGGAAATGATCGTGGTTTTTTTCAGCCAATTGCATCATCCTGCCTAGTTTGACTGGTACACCAGCAACCCACACACCGCCAGTAATTTCGTCCCATGTGCTCGCATCAACGGCCGCACCAGTCTCAATTTCTTTCTGTAACGTGGCCAACAGCTCGTCTAATTCATTTTGTAACTCGTTCTTCGGTGTGAGTGCCAGGGTGTTGTAAGCGTCTCTAAAGCGCTGGTGCCTATCAGAATCCTCTTGGTCAACATCGTTGAAAGCCGAATCGATAATTGGTTGATTCGGTAAGCCATAGAAATCTCCAGCAAGCGCTATGATTTCCTCAAACTTAATTTCAACACCATTTGGAAGCGTAAGGAGCTTCAGTTCCTCCATTTTTACCTTGCCAAGCTCTGCATGTTCAAATCCTTCAAAAATTTTCTGTGACATATCACCAAGACGTGAAGGTTTCACCAAAAAATGCAGCAAAGGATAAATGGAACACATTTTGGTGCGGTGCAAATAAATGTTGTTGTTGTTAATGGCGTGGGTTTGACCTCAACCTATGAAGATATGATTCCTGTTAGATTAAAGTTGATATCTTTTGTCTAAATTATAGTCTTTCTAATCTCAGGCCTGTTAAGGCATGGCTCAAGCCTAATTTGCATAAAATCTGAAAAACAGTAATTACTCTGCCAGGATTTGGCTTAATCTTTACAGAACTGGCAGAATGACCAATCTCGACGACCTTGATACTTAAAAACAAATAAAACGTCATAAAACAAGTCACGTGACTATAACTATTTTTTTTTTTGAAAAACAACTAAAAATGGGCCGCCAAGATGACATACAATCACTGTCAAATTTAGTATTTCTATAATTGTGCTAATGGCCACTGCAAGAATCTGTCCTGTATGGCCCACTAATATATTTAGTTTAGAAGTTATTTTGTAAAAGAGGTCACGAACCATTCTGTATTTGAGAAACAGAAAGTGAAAGTTTGGGAGAACTCGAAAAAGCTGTGGAAACACTCGCCTGCGCCTCTTGTTCCCACTTCTCCCAAACTTCCACTCGTGTTTGTATAACTCGATAGAAACACGGTACATGTTTTCTATTTCTTTTAGAAAACACCACGACGAGAAAACGGAAAACAACTTGTTAACTTTGGATATCAAAATGTAAATTCTCTTTGCTCGCGCCATCACTACGTCAACGGCGCGCGCTAGTTCTTTGTCTCCATCGAGTTATACAAACACGATTTTTAACCAACCAACGCGCGTACTTTCTTAGGACTGTTTTCTAATTTTGTATATAGCCTTAAACAATAGAGACGTCCATCCATTCAAGACAGAAATAGCTGGCTTAGAAAGTGGTTAAAAGTTTGTTATGCTTAGTTTTTCGTGATAGCTCACTATCCTTGGCCCATTTTAGAAATCATCTTGGTAAGCCTGTGACGTCACGAATCACGTGACCACCATAAATACGTCTTAAGGAGTTGAAGGATGTCAAATTTTGTTTGTGGTAAGTTTTTGGCTCCCTCTGGGATAAAAACAACGTTGCTTTAGATCAAAAACGGCTGTATCCTTCCGCTGGTCTGCACTGGATATAAGCCCTGCCTTAACATGCTTGAGAATTAACAATTAGATAACGAGCTGGAGATTTGTATCGCGTGATAGCTGACGACACATTTCATTTCTTGTTTGCAACGACTCTTTTATTTGCAGCTTTTCATTTTTTTGTTTGCACCGCCCCTTTTTTAATTTGCAGCTTTTTTTAATTTGCAGTGTGTTTCTTGGAGACCATCGTAGAGGGAACAGGTAGCCAGTAGCCTAGCCATTAGAAACGGCATTCGTGATAGAATGCTAGTAGATTTATACTAGGATAAGCTTTCCAATACTTCAAATACGAAGTGTTACTAGCTATTTCGGATCTCGTTGTGTGTGTGTTTAAATTTTTTTCCCAAGGAAATAGGTAAAACAACAAGTTGCATTGTGTTTCTTTAAGAATAACGTTCGTTGTGTCAGCAACAGCTGTTTTCAAAACACATGAACGACAGCAATAATTAAATCCTTAAAACTAACTGCAGAAAGCTAAAGTTAAAAATAAATTAAGAAGTGACGTGGACTGATGCGGAAATACCATGTAACTAGACGCCTTGCTGCGTGTACCCAGGCAGTCGTTATACTGAGAAGCACTAGCTATATTGTAATTGAGCTTAAATGTTCTGAATTTGAAGTCGTGCGAAATTCAATCGAGTCGATGTTCTCAAGCTATTCTGCCTTCGATTGCATTTGTTGGAATCGATTAATAGCTTATTACTCGTACACAGACCTTTAGCACGCAAAATGAGTCAAGATTGTTACATCAGCCTATGAACGTCTCAGTGTATTTTCTTTAGCCTTTGCCGTTGTTGTTTGTTTGTTTTTTTTCATTTCTCAAACGAGAGACATATTTTGAATTTCAGAGTTGTGGCGGTGCGTGACATAGAGCCACCCTGGGCTCTGCTTTGGGAAAACGCAGATTTAAAAATTAGAGAAGTGTAATCTTTATTGCTCTCCTATAACATCAAAATTTCTTGACTTTATTCACTGCATGGTTTTCGAATAATTTTTTTATTGCTTCAGGATTGCGTGACAGTAAAATCCAAGAGTTGTTTTGCTGGGGTCAACTGATACATTAGTTTCTTTTATCTTAAATGTACAATAATTCACTAAATGGGTTTCATTCTTGAGAAGACACATATCTATGTTACAAGAAAATAACGAGAGAATATCGTTTATTTCGAGATTTTAACTTAATTACACGTTACGAAGTTTCTCAGAGCGTTTTACTTAGGTGTACTCGAACACATACATTCGTAAACAACAGAAACATATTCTCTAACCTTTCTGCTTTTATTGCTCAGACATTATGAATTCGTGCTGAGATCCTACTTGGTTCACGATCACGTCTAAAAAATACGATGACGCTTCTGAAGATGCTTTTTATCAAGGTGAAGAGTCGATATCCTCGGTTGATAGCTAGCTCCTTTGGGATATTAAACATGATTCTTGATGAATTCACTCCAAACGTTCGCTCGTAAATTGTTGATCTCTCGTAAGCCTTGCAGACCAACCCTTTCCGAGTGTTGGTCTACCGCGAACGGTGTGTTCGTTTGTATGTGATTTCATCGCCCTAGAAATCATGGAATTCGACCTACTAGCTTTCTCACGACGACAACTGCTATTTCATGTGTCGCACGCTGCATTAGTAACACATGCGCTGTAGAGACCAGACGGCGATTTGTAACTGAACGAGCGAAAAAAAAACAAAACAAAACAAAGCCGAAATTTAAACCCAAGCCTCACTGCCTGGGTAATTAAAATGGCGGAGATACATTCTTCCGTGTTTCGTCTTCGTCTGGAGAGAATTTATTTATAATAAGATGCCCTTTCTTGAAACCCGTTGGCTACTGACGGTTGGAGCCGGTTAACGCCGCGGGACACAAATTTCTAATTTCAACTTTCAAAAAACTTTCTGTTGATTGCAATTTGAGATTGGGTAATAGTTCTGGCATTTGTTCACCCCTGAAGAGTTTGCTTCTCCTGATGTTACAGTTTAACATAAATGTTCAAACGGCTTACCTTGAGATCGACTCTTTCTCGCAGGCGATCCTAATTAAACAGCTGCGTTTTACTTCACGTATCGGGTTCGACTAACCACTCTGTAGCCTGTGTTCAGCCGCCACCTCTGCTCGCTTGGTCACTCGGGGAGAGAGCCGTCTGCTTCTGCAATTTTTTTTGTAAAACATGCATGTTCCGGTCATGGCCTTGCAAATATCGAACATTCCAAAAGAATAAAGGTGTTTGATCTACTGTGAAATATATAGAAAACTGATTTCGGAGCCCACCGATGCGGCAAAACCAAGAATTTTACAGAGGGCTCACAGGAATTTAATGTACCATTATCGAAAGATGGCTACTTCTGCAAATCTTGTTTTGGAAAACTTGAGCCACATGTATGTAAATATAGATTTTTATGTATGTATATAGATTTTTGTGTATGTAAATAAATTTTCTTTTCTTTTGTTCTCGAAGATATTAGCCTTTCAGGCTACTGACTCTGAAATTTGAGTGTAAAATTTCCCATGTGCATGTATGATAATGCATATCTATGTATGTAAAGAAAATCTTGAAAAGTCTGCCGAGGAAATTAAAGGCTTATCGAGAACCTCTCTGAAGAGGGGTGTAAATATTGCGGACAATTGCCCAGTCATCAAGAAGCTACATGTCGACGTCTTAACTGAGTCGAAACCGAACACAAACACATCCTCGACTACACCGGTTTTTTGGCGCTAATACAACGTTGATGATGCCGGCCTTGCTTTACGCGAGCACACCGCTGATCATACCTGTTCTCCTTCACACAAGAACACCAGTGAAAAAGCTGAAGAAACCTTCCTTTAGTAAAGAACCAACAACGAATTCGAGGTTGAATATCAATTGGGACATCGTCTTGTTTTCTGCTCCAGTTGCTTGTCGATGCTATTTTTCTTTGCTTCTCTTCTTTTCTTCTTTTATTATTGTACATGCAACAAATTAAATAAAGTCAAAGTAGGGTCCTCGTTAAGGATTGCACACGAAGAAATAGTATATTTGTTTCTCTAAGGGATTGCAAAGAACTTGAGCAACGCCTGTTGTGGTCTAATTGAAAACTTCGAGTCAATTTCACGATGAATGAAAATGGCAAGTTTGTGGCCCCTTGACTTGGAAGTCGTAGCGAGTTTATTACATGTATGGTTGTTCCGTTTATTACATTTATGGGGAAATTTTAGTACATTTATTGTTAGTGGATTTATTACATTTGTGGTTAAAAGTTAGTACATTCATGGTTAGTATTACATTTATGGTCAATTTCTATAACATTATATGGTTTTTATTACATTTATGGGTGATACATGGTCTTTTATCTGCTCGGGCGCTGTGCTCAGTCAAATATTACTCGCAATTTGTCAGCGACAATCGCCAAGGTGTTTCAGTAGAATTAATATTATTTCCACAGAATATAAAACTATTTTTTTACGAGAAAATGAAGACTTAACTTAACCTCTTCATTTAAGTATCAATGAAAGGGGACAAAGGATTAACAGAAGAACAGATCATTTTGAGAATTATCCTCTGGTGTTTTAAGACTTTTACATACGTTGTTGTTGACTTGTTCTACAAAGAAAACGTGTTTATTAAGTACTTTGAAATTAATTGTGTCAGTTGATACGTGACCATTACCAAAATGTAAAAACCCCTATGTATGAGCTTTAAGCTGGAGCATTTTAGTGGGGAAATAAAAGCATAACGTACAAAAGCCTACTCCGGGCTCGGTCTTTCTGTATCTCCGGGTTAAGAATTGAACAAGCTATATTCCATAACGATTTTACTTGAGTCAGTATCCAATATTCATTACACGTATTCCCCTTCAACGTACGAACGATACGACAAACGCCAAAACGTCAGCCAGCTGTTGATTCTGTTTATTTTTTTTTTCTAGGATCGTGTATTAAAACCATCAGACATGTCAGAAGAATGGAAAAATATTCACACGTGCACAGCTACCTTGTACGGGTAACGCGATATCTTTTTCCATTAGTGAAGATAACAACCGTGAAACGAAAGTCTCTCACTTTTTTGCACGAGCATAATTTGCGGCGAGGTATATATTTTTTGACTTTTTTTACTTTTTCAATAAAACCTGCTCTTACTTGGTATCAACACGACAGCTATACCAGAGCCACTTCAGTCATCTGCCATAGTTTTCATTGTCGCCGCGTGGTGTAGTTGTAAGCGGTTAATCACTAATTGACTTCCATCTCAAACTTACGTGGAACAGAGTGGTAAAATCACGAATATCGGTTAATAATTCAAGTTCTTCACGGGTCAGGTAAAACCTTCAGGTCACGGTTCACGAAGAATAATTTCCTAAATTGTCTAAATTCACTTTCACGGAAAATAGAATCAAGCTTATCACGTATCGAGGATACCCCTGTTCGACCCTACACTAACGTTTGACTTGCGCATAGCTCTTACGCATATATCAAAATTTGTTCAAAGTCCCTTTTACTCGAAGCCCTTAGGGTTGCCATGGGAAACACGTAAGTTTTGTCACGCTAGAGAGTTCTGACAATTGACATTGAATTGTGAATAACGGGAAATTCATTATTTCCATCTTTCAGCTCCGAATGCAAGTTCTGCTCTTTTGGTCTAAGAACCAAGTCACGTGACGTTAGGTCGTTAATCACCCGCGATATAGAAATGGAATGAAGTCGACATAATCATAATGCTATTATTTACTATTAAAAGAAAGTGTCATACAGCAAAAAGGAACAAGCTTGATTGAGACTGAAGACTTTGACTGAGCTTATCATTTCAGCCATGTGGACGTCCAGGGTTGTGAAGGAGGCTCACTGTTGGAATTGCAACCGTACACTCGGGATTAATTCAACTGACATAACTGAAACCCAAACCCAATAGATACTAGACTGACCGGTCGTTTATCCCACGAATAAAACTTGGTTTTGGTCAGTAAATCATTCTTTCTCTACTGGTAACTGGGCAAAAAGACTGGGTATATCGACGTTTAGTTGAGGCCCAGTTTTGAGGCTAAATGACTTGTATTCGACCCTTGTTAACTCGCTGCTTAGCTTATAACATTTGGCAGCATTCCTAAAAGGCCTAAACTCCTTAAAACGAAGCTGTTTGAGGCACCGAATAGGTGAGCGTCTGAGCTGGATAGGAATAAAATACTACAACTGGGGGTCTTGAGATTTTTTTGCAATCCCACGCATTGCTTGGTAGCCTCGTCTCCCAACCACAACATTATGCACGCTTCGCTCGTTCCCTAACACTGTTTACAGTTTCTGTGGAGGTAGTTTATCGTCCTTGTGTTCCTTCTTCAGCTCTCAGAGAGACAGCTTGTGATCGGAAGGTTCCTCTAGGTAAGTAGTATTTAATTCAATGTGATGTTTTTCTTATCTTAGTGTACAGCGCGCGGAAAATGTGTGTTTACGTTGGCCATGCTACATTCCTTTCGGACAATCGGAGTTTGGACGAGCAATTTTGTAATTACGCTTGCTCGTTGAAGGATTAATTGTTTTGTTGCAGGCTGTACAGACAGGCTAAACTTGAAAAAGCTAAAAAAAATAGGGCATACTTTTTTATCTTCTCTACTATCTCAATTTATCGACTTTTTATCGAGGAGAGTCTGTTAGAGTACTCGTTGGCAATCTCTCGTCGATCGTGCACGACAAATTTGCAACCGCCGAAAATATCTGTCTTATCAAAATAAAAAAAAACGAGAGGCTTTCTTGTTTTAGGTAATAATTTTAACTTTAAGATAGATGTAAGGCCATTCTTGGTATTAGTGTCGTGATCAACTGTTTGTAAATAGTGAATTCCTTTCCAAGATATTAGCTTGGCGAAGGTGACAGAATTCGTTTATATCGACATATTGTTTTACGTCCATTAGTGAATCCGCCTTAAAATCAAAGCACGCAGATTTCTTTGTCCTTTGTATGAGCTGCATTCATCGCTTATACGACTTGAGATTTTCCCAGGGTCTGTTTGCAAAGGTAACTCAGTAACCCCCTAATTGGATTACCTTTAGTTTACATGTGTCAATTAATTTTCAAGTGTAGATGAGTGTGTTTGTGGAGATTTTTGATCAGGATAGAGTTTCTCTTTGGTGTGTTCTACTCAAGATGGGCCTGTGACTGTATAAACGTAAACTTGCTATTTGAACCCCTTGTACATAGAGATATACGGGTATCATTTCAGGTTTATAATTTGAAAAATGCTCGCTATCTATTCAATCATGGGTATCTTGTAAACGGCTGAGAATCAATTTTTGCAGTAGCTCATTTGCCCAAAACAGAGTTTTTGCCAAAAAAAATAGATTCTTGTGGCCTCTTTGATTCTGTATTTACTGCTTCCAGGATAGAGGTGTCTTACATAGGTACTTTAGAGCTTGTACAATTTACACTCGGGTATATTAGGTTTCAAATTATTGGTGAAAGTATTGTTTTGACCAATTAGTAAATTACACGTATGGTCAATTAGTTATATTATATAGAGTCAGTAGTAGACATATTGCTCATCCAAGGTTTGGCTTTTATCTTCCAGCCCAGCTGCTTAGTTTAATTAAGACAGTCAAGCAAAGTTGGAGTAGGACAGGGAAATACTAAGTGACGTGTGCCCAGTGCATAGTAACAAAATCTACCTTTTACCTGTACATGTAGTTACATATCTTGCTTGTATGGACAGTTACTATATGCATACCAGTATTTCAGACAATGTTTCTGCTCAGTTATACACATAGCTCAACATTGCTTTGGTGAAAGTCTAAATGTCAGGTGGGACATATGCTCTGAATCGCTTTCATGTTTTTTAGTTTTTTAATAGAGAGTTTATTAAAAGTGCCTCTAAACCCCTATTTTTTGCTAATATAGATTTCCTTTTACCGCTGATCACCACTGTGAAGTTATTATTGTCATAGCCATTTTCGTTAATTTTGTATGAATTTTTGAAGTTGGTAAATTTGCCTCCTTCAATGTTCATTACCGAGGAATAGCAGAGAATGGGACAAGTTGGCTTCTGACACATTCTACGTATAATGAACAGTACTATTTAAATTAATATAGAGTAACCCTAACATACAAATGAAAGCTAACTGCACGCAAAATGAAGTGAAGCTAACTGCAAGCAAAATGGAGTGCAACTAACCGCAAGCAAACCTAACCGTACTAACAATGCTGACTACTCTTGTTCAGTACACTTCAGTGCATGAAGTTGAATATTAATAATGTGGAGTGACCCCTAATAAAATCATACTGTAGAAGGAGGTCACAGAGTCTATGTGGGAATTACTTTCTGGTTTTGTGAGCAGAGAGAAACTTTGTTGCTTTGTTTTGGTCTGTATTTCTTGTGATAAAAGCAAAACAGGACCAGAGAAGCTGTTGTTTTCCGTTTAATTTATAGTGTGAATGATTTTTTGACCGCTTTCATGAGAAGATTGAAGTCATCAGACATATTAGATGGGAATGAAAACTCCCTGTTTAGGCACCCATCCAGGCTCCAGTTTTTGTGCAAGACTTTAGCTGCCAGCGCTGATAACTTAGACGCTTCAGGCGTCCAGGCGCCCACTAGGCTGTAGCTTGGATATCGACTAAAACATCCCTATCTTTGTATAATTTCTGATAGGTAGGGAACGATAAACTAAAGACTGATCATAATGCCAGCACAAGCAACAGATGAAGTAGACTGGAACAACCAGGACCCTGCGACTGTTATTTACAAGATTGGCATATATGGCTGGAGGAAACGCTGTATCTACTTCCTTATTCTTCTCATCATGGTTGTCACCATTGTCAATCTTTCTCTCATTATTTGGGTCATGAGAGTTATGGACTTCAATTTGGTAAATATCATTGACATTCCATTGATCAGTAAATGAGAGTTACAACTTCTGGGACTCCTACGTGATCTTTATTTGAAACAAGATTGCTCAGTCTAATTAAAATTGAACTTGTTTTTTTTTTTTAATTTGTGTTGTCTAGTACAGTCAAGTGAATGATTATTTAGTGATAAAGGTTAACTAGCATTTCTTAAATTTCCTTTTTTTGCTGGAGGTAGCCACATTTTGAAGATCAGTGCTTTTTAGGCATGTGCATGCTTGATTAGCGCTAAAACATGCAGTTCATTTAATTAAATGCAGGTTTTATTGCTAATCGACATCAGTGCAATAGTCGTAGGAAGGAAAAGGAATTGAATACAAAGTGAGTTGCAGAATGTGCTCATTTACATATAGTGAAGAGGGTAAAGAAGTCGGAAGTCTTGGGGGCTTAACACAAGACTGGAACAAATGGGAATGTTAGCTCTGTGGTAAAACACCATGCTTAAACCCATTGGCTACCACATACACTCTAATTATCCAAGTATTTTGGAAACAGGCATGGAAGCCGAGGACAATTAAAAGGCTCTTTCTAGAGTCATTACTTTCATTCCTGGACAAGAACTCTGTTAATGAAAGAGCACCCTTCCCAAGGGTTTATGCATCACTGGTTTCCTCCCTGAGGAACAATGAACATCGATGAAGAAGACTGCCAAGGGGGGTCAAAAATTCAGTTTTAAATCTGTTTTAAACTTAATTTTTAGAACTTTAATTCAAGTATTAATTTATAACATTAATTGACATGTAGTGGTATGTTGTTTGGGAGAACAAATCTCCATATCATTTACTTAAATGTTTAAAACATATTTGCAAGATTTAATTTCTTTAACAGTTAATATCCAGCACTTGCATACTGTAAATTTTGCTTTCTAAAATTGTTAATTTAAAACATAAATACAATTTGTGGCTTTACAAAACGTTGTTGTATAATTTCCAGGATGGTATGGGTAAACTTAGAATAACTGATCAAGGTCTGAAACACTATGGTGAAGCAGAATTTGTTGATGAATTACATGCAAACTTGATACGACCAAGCCAGGTGAGGGATTGTACGATCATCATGTATTATTGTGTAGGGCTGTACTTATATTACCACTTAGTCCATATTGGGTTGGAAGTATTGCTTTAACATTATTTTCAGCTCATTTTATGAACATGCAAAAAGAATGACACTAATATGTCTCCAATCCATGTAATAAAATTATGTCAAATTATTTTATGGAGTAGAGTGTTTTACTGGGAACTAAACCACTCAAAGATTCCATACACAACTTCATCCGGGACCCGAGTGGCATATTTTCTATATGTCACCTTTGCGAGTGTCACATCATTCAGTGACGATTCCTGCCTCTTGCTTTTGTTGAATTGGTTTCTCGCATTGCGTTTGCTGGTTAGAATAGACAACTCCATATAATGAAAAGAACATTACACGTTGGCTTGAAGATATGAATTTTATGTTCTTGTGGCAAGAACAATATCAAGATATTGTTAATAAGGTATTGTTCTTGCCACTCGAACATAAAATTCATATCTTCTTGCCATCGTGTAATATCCTCTATATATGGATGACTTTGTTTGACCACATTTCCAAACACCAAGAAGAGAGTGGAAAATATGACTTGTATCATTGGAGTATTTTTGACGAACTTTGGAGTGCTTTGAAATGTGGTTGAACACTATCTGCTCAATCAGAACTAGACCTAAGGAGAAAATGGAGAAATAGAATTGTCAAACTATTATTGCTGCAACGACTGATGAATCGTGATATTTTTGTCACAATATTAATATTGATATTATGACAGGATATCATGATATTATGATATTGTGGTTCTTGATGAATAAAAAACTCAGCAATCATAAAAAACTGTCTTTTTTAACTCCTTACCTGAGTCCAAGCCCTTGCAGAGTTCCATCTTTCCTTTGTATTGCAGAGCCAGCGCTGCAAGCTGCGACCATTTTGGTCGCCATAGCAAGTGGAAAAAATATTTGTCGACCAAAATTTTGGCAAAAGTCACCAATCGGCGACCAACAGATTAAAAGAGAAACTCACTTGAAAAATTATCAATAGGATGAATTTAAACAAATGTACAAACGGCAGCATCACCTGTCGTTCTCTTTACCCCTCTCATCGTTCAGATACTCGACATGAATGTGTAAACTTACTGTAGAAGAGTAAAGTGATAAAAACGTGGCGTTCAGCGCATTAGCCTTTCGTGTACTATGTCATGACGTGTCTTCCCCTTTTTGGCAACGAGTAATATGTCATGAAGTGTCCTCCCCTTCACTTTTTTTTTTTTTCGCAACTGAATTTTTTATGGTGACCATTTTACAATGAAAGGTCGCCAAGAGGCAACTTTTTAAAAAAAAGTTAGCTTGGAGCGCTGGGTCACATATCTTTCAAGATGGCAGCTCAAAAGCATGTGCAATTTCAATGTTGTCAGCTGACTCAGTCTTGCACACCCACGGACAAAACACATGGTTTATCACTACCCCATTCTTCACAGCTCTTCTTCACCTGTCAGTTGTATGTAATGATGTATTGTATCGTATATCATATTGTGGCACTTGTATGGAGATATGTATTATATCATGAGAAATTGTATCGTTGCAGCCCTTAAAACTATATACTAACTAAGAGAGATATCCATCCGTCATGGTCATAATTTCCATTGTTTAAACTTAATGAATTATAATATGAGTCACTTATGTCCAGGATTGAATGCAGGTATTGTTTAATTAGCACTTCATATTTGGCAGGGTTATTTGACATTTTCATATTACTTCATGTTTGACAGAATTGTGTGTGTTTTGGTGACTTTTTACTAGTGAGAAAACTTTGTGATGCTTATCAAAAGGAAATTGAATCTCATTAGCATTCATTCCTGGACATATCTCATATGACTTTCATAAGGATAGAGCAAGCTAGTTAAAAACAGTTTCAGTTTATTATATTGACCCTTTTAAAGCTTTTATGATAAATTAGGCATGTATTGTCAGCAAATACAGGTGCTAATGTTAATCATGCTAACCTCTCATTTGTCTGGCCCTAAAAGGTTGACCAAACTTTTGACCATTTTTCAGGCCAATTCTCTGTATAATATTAGTCACTACAATATTTGCCTGCTTCTTCATCTTTGTTTTCAGAACTCCGAACTTAAGCTTCAGTCCAAAGCAAATGTCACAGTAAATGCACGTTCTTCTGGAGGAAACATTACCGGTCAGCTTTTCGTAGGAAATGATGAAGTTGTGGCCAGAAATCAGAAGTTCTCTATAAAGACTGACCAAGGAAAAAGTATTTTGTATGCTGACAAGGATAAAATCCACTTTGCAGCTGACAAATTGGAGTTTTTAAGTAATTATAGTTATTTATTTTTGCTTTTTCTGAAATGTGATTATTTGATATGTGTAGGAAAAATGTAAATAGTTTCAGATACCACAAATTTCTTCCAGTTTTCAGGATAGATCTCATCATAAACCAAGCTAAAACCTTTCTCTCTACCTCCTTGGTTTGTGCCCTGGAGCAAGCAGTCTGGGTTTAAGCCCTGGCTGGGGGCATAGTGTTGTGTTCTTGGGCAAGACATTTTACTTTCTCAGTGCCTCTCTCCATCCAGGAGTATAAATAGGTACCAGCAAATTGTTGGGGAAACCTAACAAATTGTGGGGGAGTGACCTGCAATGGAATAGCATTCCATCCAGGAGAAGTAGAAATTCTCCTAGCCACTTCATGATGCTACAGAAACACAGATAAGCTCTGGCAGCTATGAGCCAGTTGGCTCCACAGCTTCACATTTTTTCACTTCTTAGCCCTGATCCAGTTTATGAATAATGCTACCCATGGAATAAATCACTATCCACTAATCGCTATCCAATGGATAGCACAGTTTGTGTTGTCAATGCTTATCCACAGATTAGGAATTAAAATCTTTTCCAGTGGATAACTTAAGAACAACTAGGTCCTTGTGTCAGCAAATTGAATTCATTGATTAGTGCTTCAGATGTTTGATGCTTATTTACTGAGCTGGAAGGGAATATGGGAGTTAAAAATATCATGTGGCAAAGAGTACAGGTTGGCTGAGAGAGAATTAGTGGTTGACATGAAATTTATCAGCTAGAACTGTTAGTGTTTTCAATAGATTTATGGCCATCAAATTCTCAGAAATACATGATGAACCATTGTATGCCATTATAGAAGAAGAATTTGCTTTTCAGTCGTTTGTTTGCATTACAGGAGTGGGCCCTGTGTAATGTACAGTGTGCATCTGTTATTTTAGGTCCCAATGGAGCTCATTTCAGTGGTTCAGTTGAAACAGAGAGCTTGAGAGCCCCTCCCAAGAAGGACCTGAGATTGGCATCCCTGACCAGGTCCCTTCATATGGATGCCCCTGAAGGCATGTACTTCAAATCTGCTGCAGGTATTGTGAGCATTACAAGTCTAAAGGATGTGACAATCAAGTCCATGAATGGAAAGGTATGAAGATTTCATATTTTTTTAAGTCCAATTGCCAACTGCATGACTTAGAGTACATTCTGTTGATTAGGAAAGGTTCCATTAGCATTTTACTTCCTCTAACAAAGGGCTGATGGTTGAAATGACAGCTTTTACTATCTTAAGGTGGCTTGATAGGCTGAAAATTGACAACATTTATCAAAAATACGATGTTTTTAAAACCATAACATTTAAAACCCTTGAACACTTGTAAAAAGCATTTTGAAATGATTTTGCTGAAATTGCCTCTAGGTGAGTGTAAAATTGAAGGTAAGTACACAGTGGTATAACCTTTTTTATGCTGCAACGGCCATGGCAACGGTTGTTTACAGTCAGAAAGTGACCACAAATGGAGATTAGTTTCTATAAATATGAACTGTACTTTGTAGGAAGGCTGTTAAGACATACACAACTCGATAATAGAGTTCTAAAGTGTGACGTCACAAAAAATTAAATCTGTGAAATTATGGGATTGGGCGCCATTTTCGAATGGAGTATCCTTAAAAAAGGTTCCTTGCCAAAACTTAGCTCTTAATTGTAATTCCCAGCTGAAATATGAAGGATTGAAATTTGTTACTGCCCCATATAAATCTCTCTAATTTTGAGTCAGTTCTAAACTGAAGGAGCAGAAACAAATTTTGAAGGGTTTGTATGGAATGCCATCAAACTTTGATCCCTTATATCTCTACCGGGAATTGCAATTCGGAGCTAATTTTTGGGATGAAGATGTCTTTTAGCAAGCTCTATAAGAATATGACATCATATCCCATAATTTCAAAAGTTTTATTTCTGTGACGTCATCACTTTAGAACGCTATTGTAGTCACGTGTGAAAAGTGCCAACTGAATCCCCATCACAGGTTCATTCATTTCCCTTATAGAAAGTAATATTTCCTACAACTGCAGTAGCTTTTCACAAAATACTACAACATTTACACTCCTGTAATATGCAACCTGTAAATGCGCCCCTCCTCCAACTTCCTGGCTTGGTAAATGCTTAATCCATCCTGTAAGAAACTTTAAGTGCATTTTTAATTTCTCAAAAGTCTACTTTTGTACCAGTTGACTTCATGAGGAACGTTCTACGTTGGACAGTATGAAAGAGAAATTCCTGAAACTCAGGGTAATCAAACACCAAGTGTCGTAATGCAACCTGCCAAAATAATCGTAAAATTTGACATCTGTCACGTGACACGAGAAAATTTGTTAACTGGTTTTGTTGCAAAAAAAGGCTATTTCCAGATAAAGCCTGTAAAAAGCACTGAAAACAGCAGTTAGCTGTCAAAACTTTGGTTCACTCGACAGAACAGAACAGAAACTTGGAAGATGTGCTTGTTTGAAAGTCAAATCTTGTTTTATCAAAGAACAGGAACGGCTGGCGTCAATGCTATCAATGCTTTAAATTAGAGCTTCAAAAGGGTGTGGCTGGTTGCCATAGCAACTATCTTGAGTCAAACCTAAAAAATTTATCTTTTCTTCGTGAGTGCAGTCAAGCCACCTTAACATGGCAGTTAATTTACTTTTATCAACAGCTGGTTATTATAAATAGTGTTTTGCTTGCTGATGCAGCCCAGAAGTTTCTACAGTCTAAACTAATACCTTAGTTTATAGTTTTTTTATGACCTCATGATGCAAAAGTTCACGCACATTTTATTATGTACTAGCCAGTATTGCTTAAATAAAGCAAATGTAAGTGATTAAAAAAAACAGGAATATTGTTTTGGGGAATTCATTTATTGTTCTGTAACATTTTCCTGGTGTTTAATGTTTTCAGGTCATGTTGGATGCACAGCAGATTTCATTTCAAAATCTACAAAGTGGTACTTCAAAAAGTGGATCTCCTGACGGAAATGTCCGGGAAGTCTGTATTTGTGGAAATACTGGAGAATTGTTTCTGGCACCAGCTAATAGTCATTGCCGAGTCAACAAGATTTGTGGTTGATGTAGACCGGCATGAAGTTTGAAAGCTTAAAAGCCTTAACCTATTATTATTAATTGGAATTAACCCAGCAATCATGGCTTGAATTTTTAGTAAGGCCAACTTTTAAAACTTGACAGGGACCTGTTAGCAATGGTTGACAGTTGATGACAGCATTTAGAAGTGCTGTGGACTCTACAGACAAACATGACCACTTTTTTCAGGTTTGGCTTTGAATGCTGTTGCAACAAAAAAGATCTTTGAGTTTGTGGGCTTTGTTGTTTGTATTTCAATGGAGGCATGCTTTCTTCCTAGTTAATAATTTTAAGTAAATACTTCTAGATGAGAGTGCAATGTAATTTTCACATCAAATATTTGCTAGTTTTACCCTAAATGGGGGCATTTCTGATAACAATTCTCAGCTTAGTTTATAAGCTATACAATGTATTTAGAACATGAAGCCATTTTGGTAGCACATTTTTGTACAATACTGTACGGTTACAAAACATTTTCATTTTTTTAGTAAAAAAGAAACTCATTATTTATGTACAGTAGGAGAGAAGTTTTATATTATTAAGACAGAGGTTAGTTGGTGAGTTTGTTTTATTAGATGGCAATAATTTTTGAAAGTTTTAATGCCACAGGCGTTAAGAACAAAACTGTTACAAAATATCTTCAAAATATTGCAAGGTTGTGAATATCTTAGCTTATTTCACACAAATTTTATACACATTTAATAGTGATGGCAACAATCTTTGATTTGGGCTCATTAGATTACTTTTTATTAATTTTTTTTATCAGGGTTGAATTACCATGTTAAATAATTACTTTGTTTTTCAGGATAGTGAGTAATCTTAATTTGATTATTTTTTGTATCTTTTTCAAGAAAATACCTGTTGTGACCAAACAGATCACTAATTCTAACAGTATTTCCAGCAACACTTTTACATGATACTTGCCTTATATGTGACAGTAACGAGGAAAGATAACATGATGATGAGCCATAAAAACTTCTGTGTAGGAGGCTAGACTAGTGTAGAAGGGTCCCAAATTTTCATTTGCTTGACGAACTTTGATATTACTTTGACAGCTTAGTCGCAGGATTTGCGATAAGACACTAGAAAACGAAATTTCTTCTACAAGGTTGAAAGTGCATCAGCTAGTTGTTCTTTTTTTTTGCATTAATATTTACAAAGGGAAATGAGCCACCAAAGAAAAGCGGGCCTTTAACACCGCCGTGATAGTTTAATAGGGATCTTAAGCAACGACGACGATGACGACAAGGACAACACCTAGTAAAAAAATGAATTTCTATTTTTCAAGCGAAATTCGTGATTGTCTAGATTTGTTCAGTACAGCAATGGCTCTAAAAACATGCTCAAGCTAAATATCTAATGGCGGCGTTCAATTCTAAATGGAAATAGGAAAATTAGCCGTCGTCGTCCGCGTTCAGTAGACGACGCAGAACTTGGTTATTTTACGTTGTTGTTTGCAGAGGACGGCAAAGAAATGTACAAATATTTATAACGCACGTGCACAGCTATTGTTCTGCTCATTAAACCTTTTGTTTTCTGACGTTCTCGTTGCCGTGGTTTGCTTAAGCTCCCTAATGTATTACAAAATTTGATAGCAAGGCAAAAGCTATGTCACTGCTTTTGCAGCCTTTATCACAAAAGCAACTGATCAGAAATAAAATGCGGGTTCCAGAGATTTTTTCATTGCTAGTAGTATGAATTTGATTGCACACTACCAGGGTAGACTTTCAATACCTGGTTGGTGAATTTTTAAATATTTTTGTCACCTGGTGTGAAATTGGTAGTGTGTAGATTTTGTAAGCTGAAGTTAAATTAGGGATGAAAATGTGGACTCTATGTCTTGAAGCTTGAAACAAATGCATTTTCTGGTAACATAAATAAATCATTAATTAAACTGTTGGATATTTTGATATCTTCGAGTATTTTTTTGATGACAAAAAGTATTTGTCTCTGTAGGGGCTCCCATCAAAAATCTATGAAGAGGGGGATTGTCAAGGGGAGAAAAAAAGACGTACCGGGAGACCATTTCTCAATGCCCTTATAAATCATGGACACTATCCATGCCTAAATTAAGGGGGGTTGGAGAGTTTTATTGCCCCTCCTTTAGTGGTGGTGCTGGTGGTAGGGGGAGTGGATGCGGGGGTGGTTACTTAACAGAGTTGTATAGCAGGAAGCTCTGCCCTGAGGTCCAAGTCCCCTATACGTACCATGTTCGCCAGAAAAAGTAACCTTTTATACCAGGGATACCTTCCATATAAAATGGCACCCCTCTCAATTACCGTTAATGCTCGAATTAGCGCCCAGCTTCAAATACCAGATAGCACTTAACTTTTTGGTCGAACTGACCAACATTTACTGATTTCATCAAATAAAATGTACATTAGTAGTAGTGGTGAAAAGGATAAAACTCTATTACAATAGTATTCCAAAAATCGATATGAGCCACTGAATGGAAACATTCCAAAACTCAAGTGCTTACCTCTTTTTTCCGGGCTTTTAGGACTGCTGCTTATAGGGATTACTTATAGCTGCTATTTAATACTTTGTTTATCTTATGGACGTTCTCGCCCCTTGCTACTGTGCATCTCTAAAGCGCACGCTATTCATTAGGCACGCGCGTGCCACGAGCTGATTATCTTTGCGTTAACTTGGTGTGCGAATATTTTTGCTGGATGCTCGGTGACCCCCACTTTTTTTGGTAGATCAGTTCCTTTTCTGATTCTTTCCATTATACTAAAAACCAAACAAAATCTGTACGTGGGTAGTTTTAATTATTTATCATGTACTATTCAAATAGGGTCAAATGGGTACATATACAGGTATGCGTGACTTTGAGGTTACATTTTTAAGGCTAATTGTACCTGATGTAATGATATATGTAGCAAAGATCTATCAAATAGGCCTACATATGCTGTGTAAACATACAGAACTTAAATATGATGGCTTCAACTTAAATATCCCGGTAAATATATGCCGATGGCTATGCCGACAGTAATGAATCCGGCTAGAATCGCCTCTAGTGACTGGAAATCCTATAAATGCTATGGTCTGTGCTACGCCTCATCATCAAAACGAGTTCCGTGACCCCCGTTCTTTTTACGTTTTTAATCTAATGTTATCATTTTCTACCTGCAATCAAAGTAAAGAATCGTCGCAAAATGTTAAATGGTTTCTTAAAACGAATTTCAGACATCTATTACCATGGAATTTATACACTTAAGCCGAGTATTACGTCCACTGAATATAAAGGGCCGAACCCAGACACGACCGCTCTCATGAGGCTTTGATAGCTTTTAGTTGGTAGAGCATTGCACCGGTAACGCAAAGGTTATGGGCTTGAATCCCGTTCAAAGCCTGAATGTTTTCAGGTCATTTTCCAGTAGTGTTATGGCTGCATTCACATCTTTCATTCTTTCATAAATGTCACTGCAAAACGTTCTTACCAATTATAGATAATCAAGTTTTTGATTTTAGCAGGTGGGGTTGTGGATGTGTGTTCGGGATACTGGGGGAATTTTCCTGTTTGAATTGAAGTATGTTATGGATTTTAGAAATACAGGTTTTAATTGACCCTACAAATCTTTTTATGCAAAAAAGGGCAAAAACAATTTCCCTCAAAAATCTAAATCGTTGATTTCAAAACCCCAAAAGGCTCTCGCCCTTCTAAATATCAGTTTTTATAAAAAAAACTGGATCGTTGGATAATGCAATTCGAGAGTTTTCATTGGCTATGCCATCATGGTTTATTTAACAATTATTCCATGAGCGCCCGTTGGATATGAGATGATAGATAGCCAACGAGGCGCGTAGCGCCGAGTTGGCTATAATCATCTCATATCCAACAAGCGCGAGTGGAATAATTGTTTTATTAAAAACGCCCCTAAGATATAGAAAACTAGCCTACAATAAAAACAGAAAGGCCCAAAAAAAACACGCATACGCTCGCCATTTTTGTGGATCATGGTATAATGCTCTTAATATTCAATCTTCGTTCACTGTCTAAAATCCGCACGCGTCATTGGCTAAAACTGATCACGTGAGTTCCCGTTACCTAACGACATCAAAGTGACAGAGTGCGTTATTACAATAACGCATAAAAACTGTGCAGTGTTCAGGTCGGGCGGGAACCCATTGCAAGTCTATCGCCAGCAGTGAACTCAGATTGAATATTAAAAGGGTTGGAGACTGTTAGTTCGTGTTTTGTTTTCAAATACACGCACTTGCTTACTGTACAATGAACTCGAAATTTTCAATACTGCACTCAACTTCGCTTGAAAATTTCTCGTTCATTGTACATTAAGCGCGTGCGTGTATTTGAAAACAGAACACTCACAACAGTCTCTAACCCGTAAATATACCATGATGGCTTAGCCAATGAAAACTCTCGAATTGCATTATCCAATGATCCAGTTTTTAATACGAGCCATTATACCATGATCTACTAAAATGGCGAGCGTATGCGTGATTTTTTGGGCCTTGTTGTTTTTATTGTAGTCTAGTTTTCTATATTTTAGGGGTATTTTTAATAAAACAATTATTCCACTCGCGCTTGTTGGATATGAGATGATTATAGCTACCACGCTTCGACTGATATTGCGTGACATTTTTCCCACCCCTACCCGACAGAAATAGATACTGGCACATTCATCAGATGGGGATCTGGGTACTACCATCGTAGCTCCAACATGGCGGCTCCCGGTTGGTTGTTTTTTATGCTCCTGATATTCTGCTTTTCCCTTGGTCATGGAAAGAAAAAAGTCACAAAAGAGGTAAAGAATTACTTTTTCAAATTATCTTTACATTTACTCTATTAGAACGGAAATTTTGCTTGAACTGCATATTATTGTCAATGTTGCTTGAACGGGAAAATCGACTTTTCGCAGCTTTTCGTTGTCAAGCTAAGCGTTTGTGCTGTGGAATAAATACATTTAACTCTTTTCTTTAGTCTGTTTCCCAATTTCCGCATACCTTTGTAATTTTCCCAGCCTATTTGAGTTGCTGTATCTTAAAGCTGGAATAATCTAATCTTGTATTAGGATCAACTTCAGTTTTTATTTTAGAGAGTTTCTTGACAATTTCTTTCCATTGTTCATTTTTTGTATCCCATGTGTGGACTATCAACTGTCCAAGTAGCCAACGTAGTGGATGTTTCCTTGTATAACTCATACTGCTGTATATTTTTGAAACTATCAAGCAAATATTGGGTGCATTCCAATCCACCAAAATTCCCAGAAACTCGTTTGGAAAATTTCAATCAGCCTCTCGAGGTTGCCTTTTTATCTGGAAATTTGGAAATTCTGGAAATTTCCAGTTCCATTTGGCATTACTACCCATTTTGATATCTGCCCTAGTTCCTCTATTCGTGAATTTTGCCTCGACCAAAGCTAGAATATGGCGGTGATAACGCTACAATGGATACAAAATGATCAACCACAGTTTGAGCCAGTTCTTTATTGACTATCCTCCAAAAAAATGGTAGGATCTGATTTTCTGGAATGCTGTAGGCTGGTCATTCTGAATTTCCCGTGGGTCAGTTTACTTGGTCTGCATACTTTCCTGCGAGAAATGTTTGCAAGTTTCTCTCATCACATGAAATGATGTTTGGGTTAATCAGATAAAAAATTTCAAGGAAGAGTTTGCTTAAAATATTGTGAATGTGTCTTAAAATTCTTTACATGAAGCAGCTTAGGGTACTTCAGACAGCCAGGAATGGAGTGAGATTGGTGTGGCCTGGTGGAAAATACCATTTCATTTGACAAACAAAACTCTCGGAAATTCAAACCCGAAGTTTTGATCAAATGTAATGTGCCCATCAAGCATTATAATCCATCAAATATTGCATTTGTGCACAATTGGTCTAAACGTGTCATGTGACTGAATATACCCCAGCTAAAACTGGGGAATATCCGAGGATATTTCCCAATTTTCAAAACCACTTGTGGTGTGAAAAGTATTGAGGATACCAAACACAATAGCCTCCATTTGGTATGAAAATATGCTCGAATATTTGTCCTTGGACATAATCTGTTCCTTGAAGCTCACCGTTTTCCTTGAGCTCTGTTCTTGGAAAACTGTTTACTTCTTGGAACAGATAATGTCTGAGCATACTTCCATGCCAACTGAAGGCCATTGTTTATATATATGAGAATACTGTTTATGTACCTTGCGCAGATTGTGAAGTACAGATGGTGATTTATACTGGCACCTGGCCTAATTTTTCAACCCTGAATAAGCATGCATTCCATTTTTAGTATTTATTGCTTGTGATTTTCTAGTCACTGTTGGATACCCGAGTGAAACAGCTCATGGATTGGAACCAAAGGAAGCCTGTTATAAGATTAAATGGAGATAAATACAGAACCTATTTGAGAGCATCGCCAAGGAATTATTCAGTTATTCTAATGCTCACAGCTCTTGCACCACACAGACAATGTACCATTTGTAGGTAAGGTTCACTTAAATTGTTGCTAAGGTAAGAATGTAAGCCTGGGTAAAAATATTAAAAATTACTGGAACTCTTATATTAACTAACATCATCATTGTCACCTTTGTCAACAATCATTGCATACTGTAGAGGAACAATGTGATCTTTTCATTTTTTCATTGTTCTGTGTTCTAGAAGGTATTTCCTTAAATACTGTATATCCTAAATGTACCTATCACTGAAAAAGACAAACTGTTTGCAGAATGTTCTTCAAATATTTTGTTTACAGCATACAGGAGTAAATGAGAGCACATGAGATCATGTCGCTGATTAATTAAGAGCATAGCTGAGTTCAGTGGTGGATCCAGACCTTGAGCTAAGGGGGGGGGGGGGGGTCTTGATTTACCTGCCCCGCTGGCCCCTTTCCCCTCTGAAATTTTTTTTTTTTTTTCCCAAAATTATGGGGTTGCCCCCCCCCCCCTAGATCCGCCACTGGAGTTTGAACTCTTTGACCCTACAGTCCCATTTGCTTTTAAAATTCTCAAGGCTTGTAGTGGAAATCAAATGGTGAAACAAATTAATATCTGTTTCTTTTCTATAACAGAGAAGCTAACAACGAGTTCACAATCCTTGCTAACTCCTGGAGGTATTCTCAGCAGTACTCCAACAAAGTTTTTTTTGCAATGGTTGATTTTGACGAGGGTCCAGATGTATTTAATGCGGTAACATGAAGTTTGTATTCCTTAACTCATTAGTTTTGTATGCGCTAGTACTGTTAGTATTGGTTTTCTTTTAGATTGATTTTTGTTCTTGGTTTGGAGATTTTCGTCCAGTTTGATTATCTTTGTCTTATATGCATTATCATAATCTGAAATGATAACACAGATTTTATTTAAAAAATATCAATATTATGGAAAAAGGTTTAATATAAATTATTTTAATTCCAAACCAGGGACAAAATATATTTTTACTCCACTGTATTTGCAAAATCCTAAATGAGTACTGATAAAATTGCAATTTAATAACGTTACATTTTGGAATCAAATAAATTAATGATGTTCATATATAAAGATGAAGTCTGTATAAAATTGTACAACCAGAAGAAATTAAAATATAGATAGGACCCTGCGTGAGCTCTGATTGGTCAGAAACCTATGTTTTATCAGAGTATAAAACATAGAAAAAGTGTGTTTTATTGTTTTGCGCGCTTAAAATCTATATTTTAAAGCAAATGAAGAAGCCTAAGCCGTGTATTACACTGTGAGAAAACACTCCGGTCATTTGAGAACACTCGAGAAATGTAGAAAACACTCGCCTGCGGCTCGTGTTTTCTACATTTCCCTCGTGTTCTCAAATGGCCATCGTGTTTTATCATAGTGTAATACACTGTTTAAGCTTCTTTATTTGTTAAATAAAGGAAAAGAAAAGTAGCAGGTACATGTACCTTTAGTTATTGACTGGTTAATGACATTTTTACAGCACTACTGATCAAAGGAGGGAGGCGCGGTGGCCTCATGGTTAGTGCGCTCGTCTCCGGATCGAGTGGTCCGGGTTCGAGCCCTGGCCGGGGACATTGTGTTGTGTTCTTGGGCAAGGCACTTTACTCTCACATTGCCTCTCTCCACCCAGGTGTATAAATGGGTACCGGCGAATTTAATGCTGGGTGGTAACCCTGTGATGGACTAGCATCCCATCCAGGGGGGAGTAGAAATACTCCTAGTCGCTTAATGCTAAGGAAACCGGAATAAGCTCCGGCCTGATGGGCCACTTGGCTCGCATGCAGACTTACTGATCAAAGGAACATATTACATGCAGATAATACCAATTGGCAGTCATCTTGATTTTGCTTTTGTGAAAATTAAGCTTCTTAAGGATTCACTGGGTATCAAAGATGATGGATCCTAATCTTAGACTCATGTTTTCTTGTAATTGTTTGCAGCTGAGGTTAAATTCTGCACCAATGTTTATGCACTTCCCACCAAAGGGTAAACCTAAGAAGGCAGACACTTATGATATTCAAAGGTACAGGACTTTACTTTTACAAGACTAGACAGTATTAAATTTTTGTTGAAAAGCAAGCCCATCCCTACAAGATGTTGTGTTCCTCGTCATCTGCTCTCTTATTAAAGTCGGTTGTGTGGTTGGTTAGCAAAAGATGGAGAAGACAAATATTTGCAATAAAAAAAATGAAGCAGGAAGGAATATTATTATTCACAAGCAAGCCTGGATATCTTTGCTGAGACTCGCGCTTCGCCAGGAGCCAGTATCATTACTGTATGGTTTTGAGAACCCGGGGAGTTTTTAGATGTCAGGATGGCTTTAAGTGCCTCTAAAATAAAAAATAATTGCTGCTTATTTGAAAGGCTTTTTGATGATGTCTAAAAATATTAGAGCATCAGAAAAGTACATCACAAAAGAAACAAAATGACAACCATTATGCTATTGCTATGACAACATTTTTGTCTAATGAGGAGAGTTAGGAGAACACGGGAACCATGTCTTTTCTAAGTGGGATACTCTTTCTCACATTAAAGGGTTGCAAATGGGGATATTTTGCTTTTGTAGAAACAGAATGGAGCCAGGAGTGTTGTTACAGCAAAGGCACATTGGGTGTCATTTTGTTTCTTTTGCGATGTACATTTCTGGTGCTAAGTGTGAAGAACATTGCTCCAATATTTTTAGAGATATTCTTGATATTTCAGAGTTTTACTGTTTTAGTTGCACTACTTATGGCATCATCAGTTTCCTGATTTGCATATTACAAAAAGGTCAATACCTCAAAAAGGAAAGTTCAAGATATTCCAAAAAGGAAAATGTCATTCTTATTTGTTTTGAAAAACTTTGCAAAAAAGCAGCAATTATTTTTCATTTAATGCCTGAAAAATTGGCAGACAGTGAATCAAGAACATTTTTCAAACAAAATAATATTTTCCAAAAAAGGTTAGCCAAGCAATTTTCAGTGAATAATTTCATGGGGTAGCTAAGAAATATTTCTAAGAAGTTTCAGTGTGGAGTTATGACAGTTACAAAATGTACACAACATGTTTTCCATGGTGAGCTGACTGAAATGGTTTTAAGGTTGTGTGGTTTTTGTGTTCACTTGTGACAATGTTACATGATTTCTTTGTAGAACGGGTTTCTCTGCTGAACAGTTGGCAAGATGGGTAGCAGAACGTACTGATGTTAATGTAGGTGGACTGTTTCCACTTTGGAAGAGATTTACTACAGACATTTTTTGTGACACTGTCCTTTATCATGAAAAAAGAGGGAAAAAAGGGGGGGAAAAAGGGGGGACACTACCGTATCATAAGCATAACTTTGAAAAGTCAAACAGCAGAAGTAATACCTTTATTGGTGGAAACCTGACAGTTAATGCTTTAGTTGTGGTAATCATTACTATAAAGGTGCGTACAGACTGTAAAAGTGGTACAATATTGAGTTTCATGTGAATAAGGGTGGAACATCAAATTGAAAAATTCTGGCAGAGTTTTTTTGAATTTCATTGGCCTGTCCTAGAAAGTCACTAAAACCTATTTATTATATGGCAAGGTAAATCCGAGTGTTCTGATTGGTTCTTTCTTGGTCAGGATGTTGCCATATGGACCATTTCCATGGAAACGGTCATTGGCTGTGTATTTTTTGTCTTTGAAAGCTGGCAAATTCAAAACAAGCTACTTACTAACCTAGCTAGCTTGAGCCGTACTGGGGAATATTGGCCCTTGGTCATTTTTGTATGGACCTCGCTTCGCTTGGTCCATACTGCCACGACCTTGGGCCAATATTCCCTAGTACGGCCCTTGCGCTCGGTTAGTAAGAGGTTAGTACAGTTAGCATTCCCTCCAGCAATTCACTTGATATCTTCATCTTGATGTGATTTGACAAGTTTGTAGGAGTGAAGGAACTTAGCCATAATTTCAACTCTTCTTTGACTAAAAATCACTGATAGTGTCTCTTTAATAACCTCTTTGATCAATGTAATAAAAAACAACAACACCTGTACCCAAGTTAATAATTTGTTTAATATCCTTTGATTAGGTCAGGATATTCCGTCCTCCTAATTATATGGGAGCTGTGATAATGGGGTTACTGGTTGTCCTGATTGGAGGACTGCTCTATGTGCGACGTAAGAACTTGGAATTCCTGTATAACAAGACCTACTGGGCAATCGGAGCTCTGGTGTGTGCATACATTATTGTGTTATTGCAGTTTATTAGCTTCACAAAATCAGATGACAGTGTGTACTTAACGTTTATGTTTTTTGGTTCTTGCAGTGTGTAGTGTTTGCCATGACATCTGGTCAGATGTGGAACCATATTCGAGGACCACCTTATGCTCACAAGAATCCACAAACAGGACAAGTGGTTAGACATATATTAAAATTTCACAGGAGACTGGCAACAAAACAAGAGTATTCAATTCTGATTAACCAGAAGTTTATAATAATTTATTTTGTAATAATTTACTGGCAGTTACATCAGTCTTAGGGGCTACTGCTGTAGAAACTGAAAAACAATGCAATAATGGTGGTTGGATGCACTGTTGCTAAACACTTTCAGTAAGCTCTTCTTAGAGCTAACCTTGCTAGAACAACGTTATTTTGAATTAGAGTGAATGTGGTTGTTCTTTGATAAGTAAGTACATTTGCAGAACTACACACAATGTAGAGTTCGTCAACAGCAGCCATACTGATGCGTGATTGTTTATTTTCAGAGCTACATTCATGGAAGCAGTCAGGCCCAATTTGTGGCTGAAACCCATATTGTCATTGTTCTCAGTATCCTTCACTTATATTTAACAGATAAGGAACCCTGAGCTGTGTATTACAAGTTGTGACAAAACACAATGAGCATTTGAGAACACGAGGGAAATGTAGAAAACATGAGCTTCAGGAGAGTATTTTCGACATTTCTCAAATGTTCGGGGTGTTTTATCACAGTGTAATACATGGCTCAGGCTTCTTTGTTTTCTTTGTGATATAGATTTTACATGTGCAAAGCAATGTGCAGTTCCAGAAAATATCCACACTCCCCCCACAGAAGAGAGTGGAATTTCCTGGAGGGTGGGAGGTTCTGTAAGGCCAAAAAGTTTAAAGAAATGTATGGAGCTTAATTGGAGTTTCCAGTGGGGTAAGGGGGGTCTTAGAAAAAATCCCTTCTGTGGGGGAGGTATGGTATTTTCTGGAATTGCACGATAAAACATACTTTTTCTATATTTTATACTCTGATAAAACATGGGTTCTTGACCAATCAGAGCAGGTGCAGGATCTTATAAAACACACTAAAACATTTACTTTGTTGCCTTAACTAATGGAGGAGGGAGAGAAAAACACTGATGCCATCTTGCTCTTCCTTTAGTTTATAATCTAATCAGACTGAAAAGAAAATGAACGTCTGACTAGAAATTCTGTCTGATATATTCAACAACTGAAGTCATGAAAAGAATTTGGAATTGAAACAATAGTTGACAATTACAATGTTATAATAATCATAACAAATCTTCATTCTGGAAGCTTTTATCAATGTTTGAATTGAAAAAGAATTATGAAATGTTTTCTTATTTGAAAGTTCTGGCAAGAGACTAATTTTACCATCATTTGTCTGTTGTCACTCCTTAATTGGCACTCAAAGATGCTCTTTATGTTGCTGGTATGATTCTTCTCAATGAGAAGGCACTTGAGGTTAAGGAGGTTGGGAAACGTAGAAGTAAGTGTTGAAACGTTTTTGTGAAGGGTAAATTATTCATGTATTAATTGACCAGTGAACAGCCATTTCTTCCTTTTAAAACAAATCAGAGAGAACTGTTAATGAATTTAATGGCAATATCAGTACTTTCGTAGTGTTGAAGCTATTTTTCAGGGCTCTAAATTAATGCTCGCAAACTTGCAAAATTCGAGTGATTTTGATAAGTGGAGTGAAAAGTAAACATTGAGCCCTGTTTTTTGACTAGAAAATAAGAACCAGAACTCTTTGAGTACTGTACATCTCAATGGCTACAAAGTTTCATTCTATCTGGGGTTTAATCTCCATTGTCAAGCCCTCGGGTATTCACTTCCTCATTGCTCTCTGTCGTCGTGTCTAGAATGTTCTGTCTGTCAAAATTACCTTGTGCAAAAGTCTTAATTATACTCATAACAGACCTGTCTTAATCAAGATTTGTGCAATTTTAAACTGCCTGATCAGCAATCTTTTCATGATAAAACATCATTCACGATACGAATAACTGGAATATGTTTTATCCCACTGTAGCTTAACAAAGTCACTTCAGTTTCTGACAGAGTTTGTCAGTTCTTAAATGTCTGCATGTATATTGTCACAGAGACTGCAGTGTGAGGTAATATATCAAACACGAGGGACAGTATTTTATCACTGAGAAGAGTTAAAATTATCATGCGCAGCGGAGTATTTTTGACGAAATTCGAGGTGTTTGGATATCCTGATGTTTGATATATCTTCTCAATCGAAACAAAAACTAAGGAGTAAAGGGAGAAATAAAATCGTCAAAATCTATGCTAATTAAGACCGGGTGTCCAAACCTCCTTCACAGTTGTGATTTTCTTTGTTTTAACTTGATGAATTATTAATGAGTTTGAGAAGTGTGTTTAATTACCTTTGCTCTCCACTTTCAGTTGTAGTTATGGTTGGTTTGGGTCTGGTGGTGCTGTTTTTCAGCTTGTTGCTGTCTGTGTTTCGCTCCAAGTATCATGGATATCCTTACAGGTAAACATATTGGATCACTCTCTTCCACAAATAGTGAGTTATTTTCTTGTAAAAATACACCACTGTGCAGGGATTGCTGGAGAAAAACAGAACAAACAAACTAATCAGGAAACCTTACTCACCTGTTATCTGGGAATCCGTAACTCCCAAATATAACCTACATGTGGCTATAGCTACACAGAAGCTATTCTCTCAACCACTTTGATTTTCATACATCTACATTTTGGTGGGATACAAAGTCAACCTTCTCTAGCCATCTACTTCATTATATCTGCCAGCTACTCTTTGAGTTATTCAATACATTTATTTCTTTAGAAAAGGATGGCAAAATTAGCTGCCTACTCCAACAAAATGTGTGACAACCCAGCTGGAATTAATGATTTCTTTTGTCCTATCACATGTCCACATTCTTAGCAGTTGAGTTACGTGTAGATCATCATCTAAAGGCCCCAATTGTTCAAAGGTTAGATAATGCTACCCACAGGATAAATTGCTCCCCAGTGGATGGCATGGTTGGTTTTGTTGACACTCAACAATTGGATGGCATAATATGCTATCTCATCTATCTAACCTTTGACCAACCCAAGTCTTGAGTTTTGTTGTAAGTCCTACTCCAACTAAATTGTACTTTTGCTCCTGTTTGCCAGTTTTCTCATCAAGTGAGTTCAAGACACCATCAGGCAGGGATTTTACCCCTCTGGGAATACAGTACAGGATGAATTAATGTTTTTTTTTTTGCTCACTAAAATAATGAAGGTGTAACCACCAGGTACACATAGTACTGTAAACTCTGGCTCTGTCCTAGGCGCTTTGAAATTACTTCATATTCTTAACTTTTGTTTCTAAACTTGTGTTGTGAAATTAAAATAGCATTTGGTCTCTACTTGTTAATCTCATTTATCAAGTATGCATAAAAGCTGCATGGTTATTTATTTGTGTTTGTATAGATTTAGCCAAGCTTAAAAGCAGAGGCCCTGATTACAATATGTTGACATGGCTTGGAACCTGCAATCCAATCAAAAACCAGTACCTGAACAGTGGTAAACGTTATAAAAAATATGTGGCCTTGATGAGCTCTGAACCTTGAGCCCATAATATGGTCACATGATACTGGTCAGCAGATACCTTGTTTTGACAGGTGTCAATTAACCATAATATGGATGTCAAACCAAGGCTGCATGTCTCGGTCAGCCTATCAGCCGGAGAATGGCTGGCATGTCATGCCACGTTGTCCCCATTGCCATTATGTGCACATGCCCACAAGCAATAATGCTTGCTATGATGACCATGACAAACAATCCATAGGTTCCTATTAGTATGGCGCTCTGCTTAGCAGCCCTTTTGGCCGCTGCAACTCCACTAAGAATGCTTCTCTACCCGCCAACTTATGTTTCATGCTTGACTCTGCCACTTTGAATGCCTGCCACAAAGGCTAGCTAAGCATTTTTTTTACAGCTGGGACAAACTGTATGGCGGTATGTAATTCAACTCGAGTCTCACAGAAGAGCTTTTACAATAACTTTCTTTGCAACTGAGCAGGATTTTGTTAAAATACATGATCTAATTGGCTATCAAATTTTAAAATAACCATCATAACTCACTTTTCAAAGTGAGTGGTCTGCCAAACTTAAAGTGCCTTTGTGATGAAAAAAATCACTTCCTTTTTTTTTGAGATTCTGAAAGTGTGTCTGCTTAACACTTGACTGGCAAAATTCTGACCTTTCATTTTTATCCAAAGGCCGTTTACTTTGAGTGTAAGTTTTGGATTTCACGATCCGCCATCACTCATGTTCAAACCACCTCAGAGGGTTGCATCCGGGAAAAGTGATGTCAAAGGCTCACCAGCTTAAAATTTCAGCGTGTGAACGCAGCTTATTATGTATGCAAAGTGCAAGTTTAAAAGTGTGAAAGCCCAAAACTCCCATGTTGCATATTAATTCTGCAGCGTACAAACGCATCGCATTCTTAAACTAGTGAGCCTTTGACGTCATTTTCTCCTCGATCCAGCTCTCTCAAGAACTTAAATTTAGTAATGGCAGATCATTAAATAGGAAAGTTCCTGTTAAAATAAACAGGTGGCTTTTTTTTAAATCAAGGATTAAAACTTGAGTCACTTAGTGTTTAGTTACAATAGTTTTGAAATCCAAAGGAAAAAATAATTTATTTTTGTCACAGGGGCACTTTAAAAGTTTGGCAGACCATAATGTTAAATTGAAATGCAGTTGCAAAATTATACTCATTCTTTGCCACAAATGTATTCTTTTCAGTGAATCCATGTATGTTTCATATGCATATTGTGCAGAAAAAGAAGAAAAACAACCTCAAACAACAACAACAAAGCAAACAATAAGGTGGAAGAGGGTTGCACCCTCTGCTAGGTTTCCAAATAAAATAATGAATAGGCCCTTTGCATATATGCTGCCTAAATTTGAATAAGAATACTCATACATCGTTAGCCTCACATTCATGTGAAAATTCATTTGTCTCGAAACATGAATGTGAGGCTAAGGATGTTCCAAGTATTGTTATTCAAATTTAGGCGCCATTTATGCAAAGGGTCTATGAAGTCATTCAAAATGTTACCAAAACAGTGACAACAATAATGACACTTGAATCACCAAAGAGGCAGAGCTGGAGAGTCTACAATATGAATTCTGTGGAGGTGCAGTGGCCTACTGGTTAGAGCAGTCCTGGTTCGAGCCCTGACCAAGGATATTGTGTTATGTTCTTGGGCAAGAAACTTTACTCTTACAGTGCCTTTCTCCACCCAGGTGTATCGCTGGGTACCAGCAAATTTAATTTGGTCGGGGGGGGGGGAGGTAACTGTGCGATGCACTAGCATGCCACCCAGGGGGGAGTAGAAACACCCCTAGTCAATTCATGCCACAGAAACTGGGATAAGCGAGCCACTTGGCTCGTATGCAGACTACCTGTCTGGTTTCTCTGTGATTATCAAGGCTGTGATCGAAGAAATATTATGGTGAGCCCAAAGGTTCCTTACCATGAAATCCTGGGTGCCCAGTACTTAAGTTTATAAGAAAAAAGTTAGTTTTTCCAGACAGCTCAAAGGAAAAAGTAAGTCTGAGCACTTCTAGAGCACAGCCCTGAACATTTATTAGAACTCGTATTAGAGTAATAGTAATGGCATAGCAATGGCACTGGTAATTATTTAATGTCAAAAATGTGGGAAATGTTTGCATTATATTCCAAGCCAGCAGCTCATGTTAAAATTGCTCAACAAATAAACAGGATCTAAGAACTTAATTACAAAACTGAGGCATCAAGATGCTTTTAAATACTAATCCTTAACCCATTGACTCCTGTGCCGGCTGTGATGAGCCTTGGCCTTTCTTCCACTTCTGATGTCGTCACCTCTCACCAAAATTAGCATTATCTATACTCGACTTCTGCGGGAGGAAAAGATCTTTCCAGTGATACCTAGATCAGAGTGATCAGCCTAATGGCGCCTGAGATATGCATAAAAATGCTGAAAAATTTGAGTCAAAAACTCATAGCAAAATTTCCTGCTGCTACACGTGGCTACTCCATGGTAAAAATTGCCCGTCTCGATGATGCTTTCTTAGAAGTTTTTTTAACTGCACGTAAGCTCAGTGGTAGGTCAATCACTGCACAAAAAGAAAAGAAAAGGAGAAAAAGGAAATGCACAAAAAAACTAAAAAAAACAAAAAGCCTAAAGACGTAGGTCACTTTCTCGTCTCAAAATTTTGATTTCTGTGCATGCCCGAGCCACAATGTCGTAAAACGTGACGCTTGTGGAAAGAAAAGCAAGCTGTCATGTTGCAAATCCCTTTTAGATTAGATTGGAGCTAATTAATTTTTGCCCATATCCAGCCTGAAAATTTCGAAAATGTCAAAAAAATGTATTTTTGGCAAAAAAGCTCCAGGTGTCAATGGGTTAAAAGAGATCTACAAGCAGGAGTTACAACTACACTCATCATTTTGTAGCTTTTGATCTATGCATGCAATATTGGTATATGACACTCAGAAGAACAGTTATTGATACGATGCTGTGACCTTATAAAAGTTCCTTCAAATTATTAATACCACATTGCTGCCCAGAGGCATCATTTCTGTTGATCATCCTTCTCACTTCTTAAAAACCTGAAATAAAATCAAGATATTTAATACACTGACCTTGGATATACAGTAGTACTTGTGTCTCTTGATAAATGATCCTTGTGGCATCTTCAGTTCTCAGTGAAGGCTGCAAGCCACTTAACACCTACTTGCTTCTGCTTGTGATGACATTGTCCTCTGTCCTCCAGGAGGGTTATCAGTGTACAATGGTGTGGCCACAAAGAGTGGCCGATCATTCTTGTTGATCACTGACTTTTGTGACAAGTTTTGTTTGTGTTTGTTTTAATTTTCAAGTGTAAAAACATTTTTTCATGTCAATTAGAAGTCATTTGTATTCTTTTTTTCTTTTCTTTTCACTTCTTCTTTTCTCTTTTTTATTTCTTCTGGGATGTCATCTTTTTTCAAGAATCCCTTGAATTGACTTTTTTCTTTCATGCTCAAGACTTCACAACCGTTGAACTACTCATCATAACATACACTAAAATGAAAGCAGTTGATATTACAATAAACTGTTAAAGACAGTAAAAATCTAAAGACAGATCGCTTCTTTAACCCATGACATTGCAGTTGTTATTACAGTTAAGACAGAAAGCTTGGCTCACAGAAGTACTTATTCTGCACAATGTGACAGGGTAAAGGTCAATGGTTGTTTTACAATAACTCAAATATTATTATAGTCTTGATTTGTTTCTCTAAGGTGATGTCCATGACTATCTCTTCCACGATCGCTCATCTTCTTCCTCTTCTTCATCAAAGTCTTCTCCAAGAAGCAATGCCTCTTCTGTCTCAGGGTCAAATTCATGCTTCCCCTAAAAACATCAAAAAAGTGTTTATTGTTCTGAAACTGAAACACAATGCAACACAAGCCCTTATAGACTTTGAGCAGTCTCTTTCTTTTCTCAGTGTGTGTGCAAATACACAAAAAAATTAATGTGAAGAAAAAGAATGATCAAGCTGTGAGCGGTGAAGCCACAAGAAGCCAGTGTGGGCGTGTGTCATTCTCTTCTCATTTCTCTTGCTAATTTGCATACTCAAGAGCTTTATTAAGGACTTTGCACCAGGAAAATTGACTGTCTGTAAGGATGATTTTGCCTGCCTGGTTTTACCATCCAGTGGAAAGTTTCTCTTATAGTTCAGTTCAAAAAACCAGTAACCATTAATGAAACCCCTCACAAGAGAGACAGCCATGACTACTCACCAATTCATCTACATCCAATCCAAGCTCCTCCTCAACTTTCTTGAGTACTGTCGGAGTGGTGGGAGTGGTAGGCATTGCACCAGAAGGAGAGGCTGGATTCCTGTACCAAGAAATCTTCAGAGCCCTTCCTTTAAATGTCTTGCCTTTATTGTATGCCTGGGTAATAGCAACAATTTATTACAAAATAAATCAATTAACTGGCAATGCAACCATATGATAGAATGTACAGTTCCAGAAAATATCTATAATCCCCTCACAGAAGGGAAAAAATTAAAGAAATGTACAAAAAAATCCCTTTCATTGGGAGTGTGGATGTCTTCTGGAACTACACAATACTCAGAGACTTGCTCCCTAAAAAAATTCAATAACTTTACCTCCCTTTGGAAGGCATTTTGTTACTTTAATTCAACAGGCAAACCCACGGGGTGGACATTAAGAAACATTCATAAACTATTATGGTTAACTTGAAGCCCCTTTACACAAAGTAACTGCCACAAAATGAGAGTTGGAAAAGGCAGTGAGATGTTCTGCAGTTAACATTCATAATTATACAACTGGAAACAAAACACAGCAAAGTAAAATCCCTGAACCTACAGTTCAGGGATTAAATGCACAATTTTGGGTAAAGTAGCTGTTTGTATGTACAACAAATAGAAAGTTGGTTTAGAAAACTGATCATTCTTACAATTTCTGCTTCTTTTCTGGTCCTAAACATCAGGTTGAGAGTGTTCTTTTCCTCACTGTACTCTTCGTTGTCAACAATTCCAAATTCCTAAAACACAAAACCAAGAACAATGAAGAAAATACAATTTAAGTTTGTGAACTACAACATCCTAAGACTACCCCAGACTTGGCTGGAAGTGTTGATCCTTGTGTACTACTTAAGCTGATGCCTGGTAGGGGATGTAACACTATTGTACAATCATGTCAGCTCCAGGTTATGGTTATGGGTGATAATAAACATCACACTGCACACTACAGGAAATTTTCTTGGAAGAACTCCTTTTGGAAGTAATATCTCAAACAAGAGAAACAGTGTTTCATCGGGATATCCAAACATCAAGAGAGTTGAAAATAAGACACAGAGAGGAGTATTTTTGAGGAAATTCAAGGTGTTTGGATAGCCGATGAAACACTGTTTTGAGTGTTTGATACATTTTCTCAATCAAAACAAAAACTACAGAGTAAATGGAGAAGTAAAATCCTCAAAATCTAAGCCAATTAAGATTGGGTATCCAAACCGCCTTCATGTTTGTGGTTTTATTTGTTTTAACTTGATGAATTATTAATGAGTTTGAGAATGTGAGAATCTCATTTACATCACTAGCTAGAGCCTGCAAGTAAACTGGATGATTAAATCACACTTTTTATTTAGGCAGAGCCCATCCTGGAGTGGAGAAAGGAGGTACAGGGGGACAGGCCAGAATGGTAGATCCTAATAGAACACAGCCTTTAGAAGTTTGCTGTGGTTACAATTATTACTCACTTTGAAATGTTCTGCGACATCTTCCTTCTGTTCTGGTGTGATGTCACTCACAGTAATCTGTTTCGGTCTGTGATCCAGGGATGCACTTTCTCTTGTCCAAACCCGTGCCATTCTTGGAAAAGGCCTGCTTCTTAGGGATGTACCTCTGCCTCGTCCTCTTACAACCCCTCTGCCTCGCCCTTTTGATGGTGGGTCTAATAACCCCAAAGATTTAGCCTGAAACAAAAAGTTCATTTAATGAAGTGCATCCAAACCACTTGCAGCTGATACTTTCAACCAGATACTGGGTTCTGTTTTGTATAATATCGTGGGTGACAAATTACTTTTTAATTTTGACACAAAATTTCAGCATTAATTTATATTTTCACACAGGAAATATTACAAAATTGGCATGGCAATGTCTGGTGCAAAATCTCTTGATACAACAAACAAGTCAAAACTCTTAATTGTACGAGTGTAATTTGTCAATCACATAGTACAATTAGTAGACAATTTCACTTGGGTTTTGTCAAAATTCAAAGAATTTCCCCTGCTGAAAGATTTGGGAAATTGGTAGAATTTGACAAAAGGCAAGTGATAGTATTCTCTAGTGTAGGTAATCAAATTAATCTCATTTGCTGTATTGCTTATTCTATATTTCCTGGCAAATGAATGGTTTGTTGGTTGTTATTGTTGTTGGGGATTGGGGCATGTGGATATATTCTGGCATTGCACATTGAAAAATTACCCTGACCCTCTCTCCTGTGATACAACTAATGATCTTTGTCTGAAAACAATAAAAAATATAATTATAATTAAAACTAAAAAAACTGAGTTACCTCTTGTTTCAGTTCTTCAACCTTTTTCTTCAGTTCTGTAGTGTCTTCTCCAGTGTTTTGATGTGTGATCAAATCCAGTTCTTGATCGAGTATTGCTTTCTGGGCCTAAAATAAATAAAGTCATCAACATTACTCAAACTGAATTTGAAAGGTTTTGAATTTTAAGTTACTCAAGTTTGTTATTCAATATTTATCATTACTTATAAAATTATCCATTCGCTTAATAAACTATGGGGCATATAATGCTTCACTTCTAATCTATTGGATTAAATTACAGTAGTACATGTATGTCCGATGGCTGTTATTTTTTGTTTCAAATTTATCTGTAGAGATTTTGTTGGATCAGAAAAAGAAATCTTGCACACGATATCAGCTATTTGATTATGTAACATGCATAGATCTGTACATTATTATGTTTCGTACATTTATCAAAATAATACACTTTCAGTTATCCTATCATCTGAAGGCCAAGAATGCCAAAGACTTTCCAGTCCAAACCTCTTTATGTACAAAATTAAATGTAATATTACTGATCTGGAATGTCTGTACTTACAATCTGTCTCGCCTGAGAAGGGCTTTCCTTAGATTTTGCTGCCATTGCTGCCAGCTCCACCTCTTTCTTTAGTGCTTCAATATTTGAACTTAACGATTTTATCGTCTGCAATTTTATTGGGAAAAAAAGTTTGTTTCAGATTTAGGCCTGCAACTAAATTTAAGTCACAAAAATGTTAAGAAAATGTAAATTATTCAACAGGAAGAAGCAGTGAGCGATGGCTTACCTTTACTATCAACTCTTTCTCTGCAGTACCTAAATTCTTCTTTTCAAGTTTAGAAATTAAAAGCTAGAAGGAGAAACAAATGCACATTATTACTGTGTATGATTAACATATTAAACCAATATAAATAACACGTACACAAAAACACGTACACAAAAAATAAGTGGTGAGGATATCATAAAGAAACTACAAGGTTTATATGTGTGAAGAGTGAGGGTTAGAGGTGGGGAGTGATGTTTAGGGGGTAAGGGGAAACGGATAAGGATTAAGCGGAAAACACAGACTCAGTTACACGTAAGTACCAGAGGTACTGGTTTTCACTTACAGTGGTGTGGCATTCAGTAAGAGGGGCGAGGAGTGAGCTACAAGGTGTTGTAGGGGGTGTAGTGCAGGGAGTCAAGTTGAAGTTGGTTACCGGTAATTAAGGGGTGATGGCAAGGGATAAGACATACAGGATAAGGGATAAGGGGTGATGGGTATGGCATGTGCAATAACAGATAGTGGGTAGGGCTTAACTGGTAAGAGAGAGCTAGAAGTATAGAATAAAGTATCAGATCTGCTGGGTTTAATTTACAATGACGTGGTCATCAGTAAAAAGTTACTAACAGCACTCAACAAATGTGATGGTATGTTACTGGTTACCTTTTGCTCTTGAATTTGTTTTTTGAGTAGTTCTTGTTTCTGTTTCTGAATCTCAAGCCTCTTTTTCATTACTTCCTGTAAAAAATAAAAACATGCCAAAAACACTGGATAACAAAGCATTGTTACCCATTTTGTATGACAAACAATTCTGTAGCATGTATTGTTTGTTAAGGCAGACACCAGACAAGAATTTGATGAGAAAGGTGATGAGGATTACTTCTAGCAGCTGGGTGGCGAAACACCTTGCACCTTTAAAGGAGCTACACCTCGATTTGCGTGTCTCGAAAAGTTACATGTAAACCTAAATTTTTCAAGTTCTAAATGTCTGTCCATGTTAACCTTCTCCATCCAAACTTCAGAAGCTGCAGAACAGTGCGGCTCGTATATTGTTGTCTGCTCCTTATGATTCTAGTGCTGCAGACCTGTTCGGTAGACTTTAATGGAAAAATCTAAGGAATCAGAGGCTTTTTGCCAAAGCCGTTATGATGTTCAAAATTCTAAATGGAGAGACACCTGATTATTTATTAAATAAATTCATCTTTCGTAATGTTTATAGATTTAAAAATAATGAAATGAGGCTGGCTCTTCCACAACCTCATACCGATTATGTTCGTAAAAGTTTCTCTTATAGCGTTGCTGCATTGTAGAATAGCCTTCAGACTGATATTAGAGTATCTAAAACATTAGGCGAGTTTAAGACAAAGCTAAGTAACTTCAGTTTTGAGTGAACTAATTGACACGGCATCCCTGAAAAGCAGTACTTTTATTAAACTGCGCAGCCGTAGGCTGGGCGGTTTCTTGTTCTGCATTCGGTTTATTTTTTATTTTTTAGTTTTGTCGGTGAGCAGACCCAAACTCCCGGCCCACTCAGCCAATTGTTGTCACCAGATGATGTCATCATCAGCCAATTACAGACCATTTCTCAGCTCTTTTCGTGATATCCCCCCCTCAGGAGCATTTTGTCACGTTAGCAAATTCTACTATTCAGACAGAACATGGGTGCCTGTGAGAAATGTTTATTTGGTCAAAATTGGGCCAAACTCCATTGGAGATGCACATCAGGACATTTACAAAGATAAAGAATGTCACTTAGGACCAGTTGCCAGCTACTAAGGCTGAAATTATCCAGAGTTAAGCTGTATTTTTGTTTTGCATGCGAAACAGAAGATTTTGTAATCTGGAATTTTTGTTCCTGTTGACATTCGAAGGGAATATTCAATGCGCTATAAAGGTATTACGTCTGGCCATGGAACACACTGTTGGTGATAAATGTAAGATCAAGTTTACTACGCCAGAAGCAATGATGGAATTTTCTGGGGAAAAGTTAAAACTTAGCCTTAGGGCTTGTCAAAAACCCTTTTAACACATGTAAATTTATAGTCGTTTGAAAGGTCAAGGTATTTTTCCTTAGACATAAACAATATTCTCCGATTACAAGTCACGCTGGACCCGCCTCATACAAAGAATGTTTCCATATCTCAAACTGCCCTCTCCCTATTCACGTACACTCACATGAAATTTCCAAGTTTCTTGACACAGATACTTAGTTTCTGCTCAACAAATGTTGTCAAAGTGCAAGTCTCTTGAATTTTAAAGGAAAAACAATTTCTATTTGAGGAGGTGGATTTGAACCCGGCGTGCCAGCACGGCAGTCTTCTACCATAACCACTGGACCACCGAGGAATCACTTCCGTTGAATTGTTCGATTTAAGTGCTATATCGGAAACCCGAACTCTATAAAGATAAATAGTTTCAAACGGTTTAATTGTCACATAAGAGCTCCTTTAATGGCCTTAGTTCTCAAGAGTCCCCTGTAGCTCAGTGGTAGAGCATCTGAACTAGTAACCAAAAGGTCTTAGGCTTGCTTGCTCTAAAAATATGTAAAACTAACCTGCTTCTGAAGTTCTTGTTGCCTCTTAGCCAGTGCTGGGTTTGTTGGTATGTGAATAGCAGGAGCTTTTGCAGTCTTTGAGAAAGTTGTTTTTCCACTTTGGAACATGGTTGGTTTGGCTTTTGGTTCAACAGGCTATCAAAAAAAACACAATTAGAAATACAATTATAAAATTCTTTAAAGTGTATTTTACTTACAATCAGTGATAGCACTGATTTAGCTAACAGAAGTTGTAGTTGGTCATACTTCCCTGGGGGGTTCCAGCTAAAACTCTCAGCCCTGTAATACTTGCTTTGAATGCAGAATCAAAGGTTTTTTTTCAACATTCCCCAGATCACTGATCGAGAATGTTATATGAATGTGTGCTTTACTGTTAAGTTGTATCAGTTCAAGAGCTTGATTTACTACCCAACTAGCAGCAGTTAAGCAGGTTTACAGATTGAACATTTTGAAGGTGACCCAAAATTTTGCTTGATTGAAATTATTAACAGGAAATTCATTTTTTGGTGTTCAGCCATGTCATACCTTGTTGGAATTATCTTTTGTTGTTTCAGCAGGTGTGTGTGATCCTGCGTTACCTGTTGAGGCACCTTGATTTGAATTTCCATCCTGAAATATGCAATTTGCATTAGATTCAAAAGTTTTATGCCAGCCTGAAATATAATCTTTTATGGTGCATGTGTCTCATTTTCTCTTCTGCCCCCCCCCCCTTGAACACCTGCCACACAGGCTAAACAATTTTTTATACAGTCAAACCTCAATTGTCTGTCACATGGACTTTTTCTCTAGTCCCACTTTTGTCATGAATATATAAAAATTTCACATTCTATTCTCTACTTGCACAAATCCCATAACAGACCTCTTTTGTATTGTGGGATTTGTTTAAGTAGAGAATTGGGCACCATGGTCATAAAAGTTTATTCATAACCATCATGTCCTAAAGCTTGAACAACCTGTGTGTTGTTTCACCACTGAATGTTGCTTTTTTAATTAAATGAGTTTTGTTCCTCATTAATATTCATATTTTCAATTATTCAGACCCTCCATTATCTGGACTATTTCATCTAATAATCAAGGTTTGACTGTATATGTTTTGCATATACAACAAATTAGTTAAAATGTGATGCCCAGTGGAGTTGTGAACCTGTTTTTGGGGGACCCATGGTCTTGTAGAAATGAAACAGAATTGGGTGTGGTTTACCAGTAACCAGAGCACAGCCAATCACCAGGACAGGGGAGAAAGTGTAAAGTGTGAAGTCTTGGAGCCATCTGGCTCATAGCTGTTGGAGTTTATCTCGGTTTCTGTAGCATGAAGCAGCTAGGAGTATTTTCTACTCCTCCTAGACAGGACGCTAGTCCATCATAGGCCACTCCCTCACATTTTGTTACGTTTCCCAAACAATTTGCCAGAACCCATTTATACTCCTGATTGGAGAGAGGCACTGTGAGAGTTAAGCATCTTGCCCAAAAGCACAACATAATGTCCCTGGCCAGGGCTTGAACCTTGGCACTCTTGCTCAGGGAACATGAGCACTAACCGTGAACCCACAACGCCTCATCAGGTGGGGAAAAGAGGAATCATCATCCTTGTAGTGGTGCTAGAGACAAGAAAAAAACCACTGACAAGACATGACCAGCAATACAACTCTGTACTAACCTGAACAAGGGCTTGATCCCCACATTGGTCATACTAAGGATACTGTGGCCCCCCCCCCCCCCCTACACCCTACACAGGCATAATGTAAGCAGCTCATTATTTACAGTAGTAAGAGATTACATTGTACACCTTTTTAACATTAAATCATGATTATAAATAAATCTTTTATGACATACTTTATTGTTTTGATGATGCCTGTCAGGATTGTACCAAAACACCCTGATGAACCGGTTACCAAGCACTGCATCAGGACAGGAGTATGCCGCCTTGGCTTCTTGGTGATGTGAAAACTGAACCAGAGCAGCTTCAGGATCTCCAAAAGCATTCACCTATCCCAACACAAAATAATAATTTAGTGAACAAGTAATTTTCTTTGACTGGATGTTAATCACTGACTGCTCAACCATCAAACTATAGTACTGAACTTTCACATTAGTGAGCCTTTCTCTTGGTGATGCCAAGTCAAGTCATTATTATTCCTCATAGAAAATAGGAATAGTCTAATTCTTTTACTAAAAACATTCCTTGTTTTATATGTACATGTACAGATACAAGAACAATATAATAATATCATTTGTGTTAGTTTTGTAACTTCTCTAACATACATGTACATGCAAATAAATAAAAAAAGATTTCAATCTACTCTTATAGTAGAAAATAGTTTGAAAATAATTTAATTAGGAGGTTTGAGGAGTCAAAAGTAAATTTCTCCTAACTTAGTTTGAAATGGGAGTAAGCTATTACGTTGCATAATCAGTATGTTCAAGAAACTGGAATACCACATGGTGATAAATCCTGAATAATGACACTGCAAATGCAGCCAACTTAATTTGTTAAGGCTGACTTATGGCGAGGATGTGATGAGATTTCCACTGTCCCCTGAGTCAAACTACAACATGTACAGAAAGTCAAACAAACAATAAAGGTGTTAAGTGTACATGTACCTGAATGTTTGTGATGGTACCAAATCGCTGAAAATGCTCATTTAATTTTGCAATATTGTTCATGTCACGTGGAATCTTTTTCAGCTCCAGTGTATCGCTGAGTTTCCTTGGAAAGCCTAGTCGACTCTTGACTGGAGCAGTTTGATCTGCAGGGCCAGGAGCCTCTGTTACTCTCTGCTGGGGTAAAGCCGAGGGGAGTGGTGGAGGTGGCGGCTGCTCTTGAGGAGGAACAGGAGCACTTTTCTGTGGATCTGATTGGATGACTATTCTGTCTGGTATGGGTGGCATTCTGGGTCCTGGAGCAGCCATACCTGGCACTGAAAAAGTTAAAATGATCAAGAAATTATGATAACATTCCCTTGTCCATGGAAACTTAAAAATGTAAATTAATACATTAATATGTTGAATTACATCTTTCTATGTACCTATTATTTAGAGTTCATTACTGTTGTGTATACCTTTGTGAATCTCCATTTACAATCCTCAAAGATCACCAACATTCTTCAGGCCTTCAAGACCCTTGACCTTAAGGTTTATTACAGGTTGTACAAATTCTTGCAAACAATTAAAATTCTACAATTCTGGGAATTTTTCATCCAATCCCCATTGCAACAGCATGCAAAGAAAGTCAGGTCTAGTAGTATGGGGGTAGTGCATTTTAGCCTTCACTCGCCCAAGTGGAGTTTTTTGGGAAAATGTTTGATTAAATTTAAAGTACAGAAGCACTGTAATGGAGGGAATTCTGGGGGGCTAGTGAGAATGACTTCTGGGTTAATAAATCATACAGTCATGTAGTTATAGCTTAACCAAAAAGCAAGCAGGAAAATTAGTTATTTTGGCAGCCTGCTTGAAGATCCTGAAGGACCTTTACAAGGACATTTGCAAAGATCTTCACCAAGATATTTCTACGATCCTCAACATCCTGAAAGTTCTGTATTTCCATTTTTTATTTATTTCCATTTATTTTTTTCCCACAAACCACACAAAAGAATAAAATAACGTAATACACTAGAAATTTATAATAACTTAAAGAAGATAACTTATCAGTTTTAAAGGTGGTAATGGTAAGGAAGCCTATATAGAAGCCTGAGACTTATGAACTATAGGCTTCCTGACAATATACATTAAATTATTGGGACAGCTTGAAATATTAACATGTATTATTTTAAAAATAAAAATAAAATTAAAAAAAACCAGAAAAGAAGAGTGAAGGAGAAGTATGTAGCTCAAAAAGAGTATACTTGACTAAGAAGGAATTTTTTAGGTCTTCTGCCAAACAGACGGATACTTTCACTGTTTTGAATTTCAGGGCTTAATGAGTTGAAAAACTTAGGTCCTTGACACCGAATTGAGAAGTTTTGAATATTACTTCGACAGAGAGGTATGTAATAAAGGTTGCCTAGTATAATGCGAATGTAACTGGCTTGCAAGTGAATTTGACTTTATGGATTTTAAAGATCTTAAAAGATCCCGCAAGGTTTCTTTTTACCAGGATTATTTTTGACACTTGACCATAACTAGCAATTGTTAATCAAAAGTAAAAAAAAATATTCTCAGTATGAACCAATAGATTCCATTACAATTTCCTTACCTTGCACAGTAAGCTGAGGTGGATTTGGTGTGACAGCCAAAAGCTCTCGTGACCTCATACCCATGACAGGATGAAACACTCCTTGAGGGGGCCGTGGAATAGGGTGTGGTGGACGGCCATTGCCAAGCCTCATCCATACAGGAGCCCTATCAAACTGCGGCTGTTCTGGATTATAAGAATCTGACACAACAAAGTGGACAATGAGCTACTAACATGAACTGAATTTTGAGGATGTTTGTTTCAATTGTTCTTTTATTTCTTTTTTTGATCTCTTTTTTATTTACTAATTAATTGCTTTGCTCAAGCTCTAGTGTCGCCTACCTCCTATATTTAAACATTACTTAGATTTACTCAGCTCGATTAGCTTTTTAGTTATCATGAGTAAACATTACCTTTTTGTCGTATTAATATATTATACTGTAAAAGTTTAACTTTTTTTATTTGGTAATAAAGCTTGTTGTTGTTGTTGAATTGTACCAAAAATGAAAGATTTGCTAAAATTTATCAAATTGCATCACTACTGTGGAAGAGTTGCAGTTCAAATAGACCATTTGGATGTAGTACAACAAGTGCAGATGTGTCTAGACCACAGCCTTTAAATGCTGTCTAAACTTAATTTAATTGCGGGCGAGCAAAAGTGAGCCCGCAGATTAATCTGGACATTGGTGGTCAGCAGCAGTTTTTAAAGGGTACAGCACTAGGGCCGACTTGAAGCAAAATTTGGGCATGTTCTTAGCATTTCTTTGTTCTTCCAACTGGAATGAATGGTATGTAAGGAAACGCCAGAGAAAAGGCCCTGGTGTTGAGTTCAAGGTCCGTGGCATATCAATAATAACAACAACAATAACAACAACAGCAATAATAGTAATATTAATAACAACAACAACTGATTACAAATAAATCAACAGCAGGAACCCACAGCACTGTGCTTCTGCCTCGCTTCTCCAACGGTATCCTCAATAATGTCTGTTCCATCTCGCAACAGACCACGCCCGTACTTCCTAACCATTGGTTACTGCTAGTTAATAATGTCAAAACATACATCCATGTAATTGTAAAGATGTAGTAAATAAGAGCCTCTTACCCACCGAGCACAAGGGCTGTACTGGGGTATATTGGCTGAACCAATCAAAATATTGACGTGTCATATGATAAAGTGAACTTACACCTCACCTTCAAATGGATTGGCAAACGGAGGACGAGGCACCTGCCCTCCTAACATTGGTCGCTGTATCATATGGACAGTAGGTAGTGGCATGACAGGGGCCTGGCTGTGCTGAGGAACCAATCTAGATGGGGCTGGAGGTCTTGCACCACTCACAGGTACAGTGGTATCAGGACTTTCCTGGTTTGCCTCAGATTTTGGAGCATCATTAGGCAATGCCGTCACGGTACCTGGAGGAGGAGGCTGGGAGGGTGGAGGAGGTGGATAATTTCCAGGTATGGGAACAGCACTGCCTGGTAATGTTGTTCCAGGGATAGGTTGGCCACTGGGAAAGGGTAACATCCCTGGAGGGAGGACATCTTGGACAACAACTGGGTCATTTCCATGATCAAATGGACACAGCTCACCACGCATACAGAATCCTTTTTCTAGCATGGGGAAATAAGAAAAAAAATAAATTTTATATAAGAATTTTAATGATACTTATTCGAATTTTAATGATACTAATTTGAACAGGAATTGTATTATTACTAATTAAATTATTTTCTCTGTCCACAATATGTATTATTGACCTAGCTTGCTCACAAGATGCCTGGGTATTGGTGAAGTCCTTTTAATGCAGGTTTATGGATGGAGACGGAGTCAAGGTCCATTGAGAGACTTGCAAAAAAAGGATGAGACTAATATCCAGCTATCTTGACCAAGCAAGACTGGTCAATAAAGGATTCATTATATTGCTTGTAGGGAAATATTTTCTTGTGGAATACAGTGGGTTGTCTTGTCCTCTCAGGTAACAAATCATAGTGCAGGATTTGGCTGATCTTGTTTGCTCTCTGAGCTAGCCATATAATAATTCCATTAATAGCCGAGCTCCTGCACACCAAAGGCAAATTTTGGTTGTCACGTGACACAGTGGTACACGAAGCCCCATTCCTTGGAAAACGAGAGAAGCACCATTACCATAAGTACATTTTTGATATTGGACATCCATATTATGATTAATTGACAGCTGTCAAAACAAGGTATCTGCTGACCAGCATCACATGACCATATCGTGAGCTCAGGTTAGGAGCTAATCAAGGTCGTATCTTTTTAAAGTTGACTGCTGACCAGCTGGTACTGGGTTTTTCATTGGATTGCAGGCACAAGCCAGGTTATTACTCTGGGGGAGAGGAAGGGGGTGTATATGTTGCAGTTAATTTTTGGTTTCAGTTAATTTTATAATTTAATTAGTCATTTTTTTCTAACTAGG
>CM042754.1:2945832-3002753 GCA_022496165.2 Catalaphyllia jardinei | reverse complement strand
AGACAGAGTAAAATCTATAAGTACGTCCTTGGCACTGAAGGGGTTAATGTGATGTTGTCTATTAACTCATGTACAACCCTATTTTAGAGATTTTTGTCGCCATGTATTCCGACTTATCCATTGTTGTTATACAGTAATCCATCTAGAAATTGACAGTAGTGAGTACAGGGACTCGCACAGCCAAAAACCTGTGAGTCCCTCAAACAAAAGAGTGACTCCCATACAGCATTCTAGGTCATTTCCTGTGCAGAATGCATTGCTTGCATTCATGGAACTTCCGTAGCTTTGTAATCAGGCAGTTTCAAACTAGTTTCCAGGCTCTTGGGTCAAATTCCTGGGGATTAAATATTCATGACAAATGAACTGGTGCGTTTTCATCGCTGTTTTAGGAGAAAAACTTCAAAGTAACGAATCACTTGAGAATTTTTGCTTTTGGGGTTGTAACGAAGCTGCTTTATCACTAATATGGCACAATTTTTTGTTTTATGTGGAAAAATGCTCTGATTATGCGGATGTGGATGTTAGCAAAGTATGCCGTTCCGTATCACCAAATCCTGTCAGATGCCCTGTCAAGAGAGGAAAAGATTGTAGTTGTAGTTTTTTGTGTTCAAATGGACGCATGTGGGACTAAATTTGAGCCTCTCGGAAATTTGAGTCTGAGACTCGCGACGTGCAGGTAGATGGATCACTGTCGTATATTTTTTCAAGTATAGGGTCTGAAGCTGCATTTTTATAAACAATTTAAAATATTGGTTTTTCCTGTGTCAATAACAAGACAATGTACAACTGACATCAGTTTGTTTTTTGTAATGAATGTTTTTGTCAAATTGTCCATTTTCGCTTGTTGACTCATGGCATAAGCTATAATTTGTGTCTGTCTGCATAGACCTTTTTTACAAATGGCACTAGATTTGAATAACAATACTCATACAGTACATCATTATCCTCACATTTGTGTGAAAATTCCTTTAACTTGAAACATGAATGCAAAGCTAAGAATGTACAGTATGAGTGTTGTGATTTAAATTTAGGCGCCATTTATGCAAAGGTTCTATATTGATAATGAAAATTAACCAATAAGCACTCAAGTTTCTTTTTTTTATAATCAATACCTTTCGTTTGTTTCACAGGAACGGGATAAAGCCACAAGGTTTAACTACCTGTTGAAACGAACAGAGATCTTTGCCCATTTTATGAACACCACAAGATCCAAGAAGCAACCGACTAGTCCTTTGAAAATAAAAGCACCACAGTTTCCAAGCAGATCAAGGAAGCTATCGGACTGCGGAGAGTAAGTACAACTGTAATATTATTTAGTATAAATCTGATGTATCACAAATACTATTCTCTAACTTGCCATGTTACTTACTCACTTTCTAGTCTGTTGTAAACAGCCTAGCAGTGTGTGGTTCAGAGTTTCCATTAATTCCCAGATCTGCATATTATACACACAAAAAATTAAAAGGATGCACAGTTTTTGACAAAGTGCTTCCTTGGGATGCAAGAAAAATGTTCAAAAAATTATTGCCTCTGAAAAGCAAAACGAACCTCCAACTCTTTGGAACTGGGGGTCCCAAGGACCCTTAACTAATAAAACTAATGGGAGCTTCGACTGGTTGTTGACAAAATGATGGCTGCTTTTTTGTTTTTTTATATTTTGAACAGCTGGCAGATACTGCAGTTTACACTAAGTATTTACAATTAGAGTATGAGCTCAAGATTTCTATGTGTGATGTAATCTTGAGCTCTTAATAGTTTAATAGAAAGAAAACTTTTGGTTTTAGGTCATATAGACTACACTACTATGACCAGGGGCAAGAAATTTTTCCAACCCAGCTTAAGGGTAGAAAGAATTTTGTGTGAAACTAGGAGATAAAAGGTTGTGATAGGCTACCCCCAAACCACACTAATGATGCAAAAATATTCTCAATTTCAGTCATCGTCATCGTCGTACAGAGCAAGAGGAAGATGAAGAGTTGATCAGTCAAAATAAGCATGCGCAGACCTCTGTTGTTCACTTTGATCAGAACCCTCACTGTAAGTGGTTGGCATGTGAAATGTTTATTTTTGGCTGAGTTAATTATTGATCAAGATTATACCTGGTCTTTTTTTTCAATAGATATCAAGAATGGTGAAATGAGAGATTATCAGCTTAGGGGTCTAAATTGGCTGATTTCTTTGTTTGAGAATGGAATCAATGGAATTCTGGCTGATGAAATGGTAATAATTTACATTTATTATTAACTTTTAGACTGCAGAATGCAAAATTAATTATTTTACCTTTCTGCACATGTTCACTACTTCTTACTTGGCAGGGGTCTCATTAACATTTTCAGCAAGAAGGCAACTGGTTTTGACAGGCTGGTAAAACTTTTTAACAACTGCATCGCTTAATGGAGGTTGGGTGCCCGAGACATCCAGGAACTTCCACTATTGGCAGCCAGCTCCTAGATGGAGACTGATCCCATGGCTGCCAAATCCTGTCACACTGAATTAACAGTGGAAAGAAGGGGAGGGGGGATGCTTGAGGATGTGCTATTTCACATAAGATTTCTTATCATTTTTTTTACTCTCTGTAATAGGGTCTTGGCAAGACACTCCAGACAATTTCTTTGTTGGGTTACATGAAGCACTTTAGAGAAATGTCTGGTCCTCATCTTGTAATTGTTCCAAAGTCGACACTAGCTAACTGGATGTCAGAGTTCAACAGATGGTGTCCAACCATAAGGGCTGTCTGTCTGATAGGAAGTCAGGAGCAAAGGGTAAGTAAAGATTGATTAATAGTAGCACAACATCACTCTAATCTAAAGTAATCACTCACTTGAATCATAAAATGGACTGAAAATCCAATTAACTGATCAAAACCCAAAGGGAGCAAGGGTGGCGTAGTGGTTAGAGCCCTTGCCTCCCGTGCCACCGGTGTGGCTGTATGGCCTGGCTTTGATTCTGGCCCTGTGCAATGCTTAATGAGTTGAGTTTGTTGTTGGTTCTTGCCTTGGTGCAAGGGTTTTTCTCTAGGTACTCCTGTTTTCCTCCAAATTTCAATTTGACCAGGTTAGAGGACTCGCATGAAAACCAGCCAGGTTGATGTGGCGTCCTCTAGAAATATCGTAATAAGTGGTCTGTGTCATGAGTAAGGAAATACAGGTGATCTGTTTGCTCCAAGGATTTATTCTCCAAGTTAGTACTTTTACAGATCACGCGATAATTAGCAATTACACAATAGAACCAACTTAGAGTGGTTTTCAATTGAGTGTTGAAAGTAACTAGCAGGTAATTACTTTGGTTTTGGTTTTGGTCTTATTGTGGCTTGAGATTGGCTGATTGGTCTAACAAGTAAGTGATTGGTTTAGTTTTGGTTTTATGATGCTCAACTGATACCACTCTATGATTTTTAAACTGATGGTTGAGCATAGTAAAGCAAACAAAGAAAATGCAAATTACTTTTGGTACTTATGTGAAAACTGCTCTAGTACAAAGCTCAGAGGTTGTCAATGTGTTCTGTCAAATTTTTGTAGGCAGCATTTATCCGTGACACCATGCTTCCAGGAGAGTGGGACACTTGTGTGACATCATATGAGATGGTACTAAGAGAGAAGGCTGTGTTTAAGAAGTTTGCTTGGAGATACATCATCATTGATGAGGCACACAGGATCAAGAATGAGAAGTCTAAGGTTTATTATGTTTAATTTGTTTTAGAACAACCAATTATTTTGCCGAAGTAAAGTATTAACCGTGAGGATTGCTTGTCTTATACATTTGATATTATTTTGTTTTTAATTTACGTCTATAATAAAATTATATGCTTGTTCCCAGCTCTCAGAAATTGTAAGAGAACTCAGGTCAACAAATCGCTTGCTGCTGACAGGAACTCCATTGCAGAACAATCTTCATGAGCTGTGGTCACTTCTTAACTTTCTGCTGCCTGACGTTTTCAGCTCAGCTGATGTAAGTTACTACTAAATTACTATTTTGCTATCGTTTTCTAAAGAATTGAATGCCTTGAATAGCTCAGCAGATCTTACATGTATGTATGATTTACATTTAGAGGGTGATTTTCTCTGGTTGCTGGCTACTTTGACAGCCCTGGTACCAGCTGCCTTCTAATGCGGCCATTAGTTCCAACCCAGCAGTGATGACACACTTCTTATGCCATATTTTGCAGCATGGTTTTATTTTCTAGAAATATCTAAATGTAATGTGTCAACTTTTTTTCAGGATTTTGATGCTTGGTTCAACACTAACTCTCTTGTGGAAGAAAAACAGCTGGTGGAACGTCTTCACTCGGTGAGTACAACAGAAAGATGATGTGTCTCAAAATCCAAGGGAATGTAGACATGTCCCTTGAGGGAGAAGTCCATATAGGCTAACACATGTTGTTTCTCCAATGTCTGACATCACACAGCTTAAAGAAACCAATACATAAACCACTGGGAGAGCATACATGTAGGCACTAGTCATTGATGTAACTACAACCAAACAAAAGGATGGGTAATGTTGTTAGGGGATGTGACTTTTTGTGGCATTTTTTGAAGCCCTCTCTTTTGTTTTATCAGGTTCTGAGACCTTTCCTTCTGCGTCGTCTCAAGGCTGATGTTGAAACAAGACTTTTGCCAAAAAAGGAGACAAAAATTTATGTAGGTCTTACAAAGATGCAAAGATTTTGGTAAGTCTCCCTATAAGGTTTATCTAAGTGGGCATTGTAGTGCTATAAGCTGTTGAACAAGGCAAATAATGTGTTTTGTTTTCCAGTCATCTTTGCCAAATGTTGGGCCATTTGGCTTTCATTGTACATGTAGGAGTCCATTTTGAAATTATGGGCTTAATAATTCAATGTTTTAACTAATCCCTAGTGCACAAGTGAAATTTGAATTTCATGATGAAGACATTTTAACCTTGTGTGCTTTTTGTTTCATTTGTTGCATGATGTTTGTTATGCAAGGGTTGATTACACATACACCGTGGACCAAGCACTGATGACAGAATTCTGTTTAAAAGACTACATGTACATTGTTAACTGTGCAAAGAAAAAGTTGCTGTGGTTTAAATTTGGTAGTTAGTTTCAGATTGTTGTGAATAAAAAGGAAAATCACAAGGAAACCAATTTTGAAATTTATGAAAAGATAAACAGCTTTACTACTATACCACCTGGAGAATCTGTTACCTTTCACATGTTTTAACAAAACAAATGTCTACAGTATGTGGGAGGGTTGATTTTGCTTTCAATTGCATGATTGTGCCTAAGAAGTGTTTCTGTCCTCATCATGTGTGTAGGTACACCAAAATCCTCATGAAGGATATTGATGTTGTTAATGGAGCTGGAAAATCAGACAAGATGCGACTCCTGAACATTCTTATGCAGCTTCGCAAGTGCACCAACCACCCTTACTTGTTTGATGGCGCTGAACCAGGTACATACAAATATCTTTGTTTAAAAATGATTCAGCAAGTGGAAAGAAATCCTCAACTGTAACAATTTTGTGCAACACATTCTCACAATCTTTGAACCCTAGTTGCTGTTACTGATCTAAATTAATGCTGGTGGTTGCGTACTAACCCAGGGTTGTATACAGTGTATAAGAGACAGCAGCCAGCAAAGTTCGCCCCCTTCTCTGCCAGGTTTTGCCGGCTACTTTCATACGAGTCAAGATATGTCGAGGAGATGATGTTTATCAGGTCCCACAACTGTCTACTTTTCACAAAACTCTGGCTACTTAAAAACTTAAAGTAAAACACTGCTAACCTCCTATCCAGCTGTTTTAAAAAACAGCTCTCACAGATCTCTGATTTTGCCATTCTTTTTTTGCAGGTCCCCCTTACACAACTGATCAACATCTTGTCGACAACAGTGGTAAACTGCGTGTTCTGGACAAGCTTCTTGTCCGACTCCAACAAGAAGGTTCCAGAGTCCTGATTTTCTCTCAGATGACAAGAGTGTTGGACATCCTAGAAGATTACTGTCTGTGGAAAGGATTTGAGTACTGCCGCCTGGACGGACAGACACCTCATGAGGAGAGACAGGCATCAATCAATGCATACAACATGCCAGGCAGTGAGAAGTTTGTGTTCATGTTGAGTACCAGAGCAGGTGGCCTCGGAATCAACCTTGCCACAGCAGACATTGTTATTCTGTATGACAGCGACTGGAATCCACAGGTCGATCTCCAAGCTATGGTATGTCTATTACTGTAAGCCTTTTGGTTAAAGTCTCTATACTCTCCAAGATGGGTTCTCAGGCTGCAGTTTTTGTTTTGTAGTCCTTATAGGTTAAGACAACGATTTTAACAGATAAAAGTACAGGCAAAAATTAGAACATTTGCAACTGTTTCAACAAGTATTTTTGAAAGCAGCACTTTTTGTATATTTATTTTGGTTTTTTTTCACTGGTATGTACAGCACCAAATGTTAGCTCTCTGTCCTGGAAGGGACTTTACACACAAGAAAAATCATTTTGCTAGTGGCAAAGGCATGGGTCCCTCATTTGTCTTCTCACGCAAGTTGTCTGTTATACAATGGCTTGAAGATGTTCTTTACATACGTGTATGTGGATGGTGTGCAACAAAGCAGAGTATGTGAATGTCTTTAGGATGAAAACTAGGGTTTATTTAAGATCAGAGTGCCCACCTACACTGTACATTGTTTAGTGAGTAATGTGAACCATTCAGTTGATCTACTCTGCTGTGTGCTTCAGGATCGGGCCCATCGTATTGGTCAAAAGAAACAGGTTCATGTGTTCAGGTTTATCACAGAAAGCACAGTGGAGGAAAGAATTGTGGAACGAGCAGAGATGAAACTCAGACTCGATGCTATTGTCATCCAACAAGGTAAGACAATAAAAAAAGGTAAATTCTGCTTACGAGCCAAGTGGCGCATTAGACCGGAGCTTATCCCGGTTTCCTTAGCATGAAGCGACTGAGAGTATTTCTACTCCCCCCTGGATGGAATGCTGGTCCATTGCAGGGTTACCCCCAGCATTAAATTCGCCGGTACCCATTTATACACCTGGGTGAACACAACACAATGTCCCCGGCCAGGGCTCAAACCTGGACTGCTCGATCCGGAGACGAGCTCACTAACCATGAGGCCACCGCGCCTCTCAAAGACAATACAACTCTTTAATGCATAGATCTGTCAGAACAAATTATAGCATCCATTTCACAGTTTATACATCTTTGCCTACCTTAAACCTAACCTTTGATAGTTCTTTGGAACTTTTCTCATATAGATTATTTAGAGGCTTCTTTCATTTGAACATAATTTTGTACACCAGAAGAATTACTTTAAATGGGGCAAAGAAAAGTTGTGCCTGATAGCCCAGGGCCAGTGATTTTGCAGTTGGGCTAATGACTCTAACCTTCACTTGACCGTTCTATAGGCAAGTAAATTGTTTTGTTGAAATAAGTGTTTTGAAAATCTTCAAATTCAAAGTATACTATAAGGCCTTGTTCTCAGTAGTAGCGACATAACGACATCAGGACGTTATGTTGTTAAGTATACAGTGTGAAAATCCTAATGGCATAATAGAAACACAATATCATGAATATAACAACATAATGAAAAAATAAACTTTTCCATATTTCTTTATGGCAATGTTCACATTACTGACATAAGGTGATTATGTTATGTCATTTGCCTTTGAGATTATTGTGAGATTTTTTGGGGGTGGTGGTGGGGGGTTTGGTGGTTAATGAGTCTGAGTTACTATACCATAGTTACACCTCATGTTAAGGGGCAAGCCCTTTGAAACATCATGTCATAACCCCATTGACCATGAGTGATCAAGAAGATATTTGTAAATGTTAATTATTGTGAGGTTAATTCTGTGTTTGTTTTCAGGACGTCTTGTTGATCCCAGCCTGAAGGTCAGCAAAGATGAGATGTTAAACATGATCCGTCATGGTGCAGATGAAGTGTTTGCTTCAAAAGATGAAGAAATCACAGATGAAGACATTGATGCCATCTTGAAGAAAGGAGAGAAGAAGGTAAGGAGTTAGACAAGCCTTTTATTCCTTGATCAGCAAGTCATTTCACCTTACAATTTTCAGTGCTGCGACAAGCAAACTGGTAATGAGAACCAGAAAATTGTCAACTGAGGGATAATGACTTGATGTACCACCAGAATCTCAGAGCTAACATTAATGGAATTGTATGACATAAGGTAAAGAGAATTTAGGTTTTGAGCTTTGTTCTGTTTATGTTGTTAGACTGCTGAGTTGGCTGAGAAGATGAAGCAGTTTGGTGAGGGCTCCCTGAGAAAACTTGCTATGGATGCACCAGCAGAGAGTATCTTTCATTTTGAGGGTGAAGATTACAAAGAGAAGCGCAAGGTGAGGAGTGTTAAGGAAGCTAATTAACTTGAGGACCACTTTGGCAATATTTGAAGTAAACCTTGAAACAGCAGGGGAGAAAAGTTAACATTTCCACGACAGACAGAGAGACGGATGGAAGGACAGAAAGACACATCAACATTTTTGATGTTGTTTGAAGCCTTTTTTATAGTGTACGAAGGAAATGTGATATTATATGTGTACAAAAATAGTAAAAAGGTGTTAATAAGCCATAATTGAATGCAGATGTCAAGACTGGGGAAAATTATGAAGAATTACAAGTGACTACGGGATACGTTTACGACAACTAATATAACACTCTTGCTCTGGAAAGCTCATACCTGGCTTAAGGTAGCTCAAAACAGTGTCCAGCACATTGCAAGACTTAGATTTTGATGTGTCATTATAACCACACTTTATCAATTGATGCTACAATTATGGTATCAAAATACTGTCCAATCACATGCATTCTAGAATGCAGAATGCAATTATTATTTTACCTTGCTGCACATGTTCATTACTTCTTACTTGGCAGAGGTGTCATTAACATTTTCAGCAAGGAGGCAACTGGTTTTGACAGGCTGCATTGCTTAATGGAGGTTGGTGGCCTGAGACATCCAGGAACTTCCATTATTGGCAGCCAACTCCTAGATGGAGACTGATCCCATGGCTGGCAAAGTTAACAGTGGAAAGAAGAGGGGGGGAAGGGGAGGGGGAAATGCTTAAAGATGTGCTCCCTTGTAAAACAGGCAGGAAGAACTTCATAAACTGAACTTTTTGTAAGGAAAGCTTCTGCCAGATGGTCAAATAAAAAATGGCATCACAGCCCTGGCATGGTTGGTGGTGGGGGTGGGGGTAGGGACTTTTGCATTCTACATTCTAAAAACTAATAATAATTAATATTATTTTCGTGACACAGTAGGTTACCATGGCAACACTATGAGCTGCTAAAACACCCTTAATTTCAGCTTTAAGCGCTTATATTTAAAAAACGGCATTGTACATTTTTTCTTATTACAGAATTTTGATAAGCAGGATAAGATGCAACTTTTGGCAAAGTTTAAAAAATTCTGTACATGGGGTTCAGAGCCACCTTAAATTTTTGAAAAGTTAAGGCAGCTACGTCTTGGAAAGTGCTGGAAACTGTTTTGAGCCACCTTAACAGATGGCAGGGTGTAATTAACAGTGGGTGGGTCAGGAGATAAATGAAAATCTCAACGTCTCTAGTGCGAGATGGTAGATTTGCAGTGTTCTTAAACGCAAAAATTGTTTATCAAATGTTTGTTTTTAAATTAGGGCGGGCTAAATATCCTTCCCTTTACTCCACTGTGTCTACTTATTCCTAAAGTCTTTCAACTGTGCTAATGTTTCCGTAATGACCATGTTATGTTGCTGTTGTTGATATAATTCAGACTGGTGGACTTCCGCGTTGGATTGAGCCTCCCAAGAGGGAGCGTAAAGCTAACTATGCTGTGGACGCCTACTTCAGGGAGATGTTGAGAGTTAGCGAGCCTAAAGCACCCAAGGTGAGCCTAGTGTGAAGATAAATTTCTCAACACAGCCGCGAATCATGCAAAGTCAAAGTTTTGATAATTGGTTGCAAGGCTTTGAACAGAAGCAATCAAACCTGGTGTCCTTCTTCCACTGAGACCTTCAGTCGTGATACAAAATTTCGGCCAATGAACATGCACCTTTATATTCAAATCCTTCCAATCACAGCTAACCTGAGCGTCGCACACTACGCAAGGGCGGGATATTTCAAATTTGTAACTGACATTGTTTTGCATGTAATTTACTTTGTTTCTTTGTGCTATTTAGGCTCCTCGGCCGCCAAAGCAGCCCAATGTACAAGACTACCAATTTTTCCCACCCAGGCTGTTTGAACTGTTGGACAAAGAAATCTATGCATACAGAAAGAGCATCGGCTACAAGGTAAGGGGACCATGTAAGTAGGCGCCTCGTGTCCCTAAGTTAAGTCTCTCTTCTTGGTCCAGTTGGTAATAACCTTTATGGCAGTGTTTGCTTGTTGCTCTCTTACATTAAGCCTCTTTCGACCCCTTTTATTCAGGTTCCCAGGGACCCAGAGGACCCTCAAGGAGCTGATAGGCAGAAAGAAGAACAGAGGTTAATAGACGAGTCTGAACCGCTTAACGAGGAAGAAACTGCCGAGAAAGAGCAACTCTTACAAGAGGTATCTTCGCTGTTGCCATCATTTTAAGTAGTGGCTAGTCCCACTGTATTATAAACCAATCAGTATTCGGACCAGTGGCAAGCGCGCAAAATACGAAACAGTTGCCACGCGCGGGAAACAAGTATCCGGTGTCAAAGTAAACGCGGGAAAAATGTCAACGGTGTCAAGCGTGGGAAAACTGCATAAGTGGGCTTGTCAGTGGACAGTGTTTTTGCTTTTAGTCAAAAAGGCCAAGAAAAACTGCATTTCGTTCAGAGTGTTCAAGCTACAAAAGAAGTAATTTTCAAAAGTAATTTGAAAACCACTGCGTGTAATCTTCACAAGTTTCCAAGTTGAAACAAAATGTCCTGCGGGCGCACTTGTACGAAAAACAATCACGCGTTCAGTGAGCCGAAAAATGCAGACTATACAGGGAAAATATCTTGCATACAAATGTCCCTAAAAAAAAAACATTCCTAGTGCGTAAAAGGGTTAAAAATTCTTGTCTGTACCAAGTCACCCACAACTCCGTCATATCTTACGACTTGTCACTTTAAATTCAGGGCTTCACAAACTGGTCTAAGCGTGAATTCAACCAGTTTATAAAGGCTTGCGAGAAATACGGTCGTGATGATTTGGACAACATCTGCCAGGATGTTGAAGGCAAGACACCTGAGGAAGTACGTGCCTACTCCGCGGTCTTCTGGGAACGAAAAGACGAAATGACAGATATTGAGAAGATTATGGCGCAGATCGAACGAGGAGAAGCCAAGATTCAACGAAGAATCAGCATCAAGAAGGCTTTGGAGGCTAAGGTACGATTGTAAATACGACCTTAAGTCATCAGTTACTTAATTTTCATTACAATTTCAAAATTACTTAAAGAAATACAGAGCGATTTATTCTGTGTGTACAGAGTTAGCGCCAGCACTGGCACTTGTTCCAGAAGTCGTGACTTCTGCAGGTAAACTGCGTCAACATTTCCCGCCAAAAAAATTTTGCTAAAAATTGTATTCATCGTAAGCCAAAAATCAAGACAGTTACGGAAACGTTGAGCTTTGTACGGGGAGTATGTATGGAGAGTATGAAATAAATGCTAAGCTCAGTTTTGCCGTCCTCTGTGACGCTGTAAAGTTTGCAATGTTTTTAAAATATTTTACACAACAGGCTTCAAACTTTGAAGGTCGATACACGCGAAGGGACATAATGTTGCGTTTAATATGTAGTTGGGACAATATCATGCCGTGTTCAAAAGAAGGGACACGGCATCTCTACAGAATTAAGATATCCCCTCTGTCAGTTTGTTTGGAAGATCGTTGTGAATGTGAAGTGTAATCCTTCAGGCTCACTTACTCTTCTTTGTTTCACAGATGGCTCGGTACCGTTCCCCGTTCCATCAGATGAGAATCGCGTACGGAACAAACAAGGGAAAGAACTACACCGAAGAGGAAGATCGCTTCCTGGTGAGTGTCAATAATCTTTACACTGTTTGCCATGCTTTTCCTAATTATACTTGAAAGAATTAAATCATTAATCAACACCCTTCATTTTCAGCCGAACTTATTCAAGGGACGAGTTATCCGTCGGAGATGAATTGGCTGTCTGAGACGGTAAATCAACTTAGATGGATAAGTCGTCTCGTAGTAAAATTCGGCGCTTCGAGAATTTCCCTAAGTATAAATCCGGCCATTGTTGTGGACATTTTTCCAGAGGACGGTTAAAGCGAATGTAAGATGTAAGTATGACGCGCTTGCAGGCCCATTTACTGTCTATCAATATACTTGGCGATTCAGAATGCGATTCAAAAGATCATCATTGTCTCTTGTCCCACCGTTGTGCAGTTGAAGCTCTCGCATACAGAACTAGCTCAAAAAAGCGCGAAACTATTAAAGCCGTTGTGCCTAGAAACGAACAATGTTGATAAACCTGGATTTTCTTTGTTCGTCAGATTTGCATGCTGCACAAACTTGGATTTGACAAGGAGAACGTGTACGAAGAGCTAAGGATGGCGTGCAGGAGTGCACCGCAATTCCGGTTTGACTGGTTTCTCAAATCCAGGACAGCCCAGGTAAGGATTTTATCGTAACTGCGAGGCAGCGTTCACACTACCCCGGAGAAATTTGAAAACGCAGCTTTATTTGGTTTGGCCTGCCGTCCACACTAATCCGTCACGAAAACCGAGCTTTTCGAAAACGCTCTCTCAAAGCGGAGTAATTCGAAAACGCTGGCTTTTCTTTATCATGTACAAGCAGGGTTCGAAATTAACTTTTTCGTTCGGGAGCCAGCTGGCGACTAACAGAAAAATTTTGGTCGTCAGATCGTAAATTTTGGTCGCCAACTTATTGTATATATAACTTACACAAAAACATTACTTTGCATCCAAGAAAAGTCACAATTAGAAACAACACGAGTAGCGCCAAGTTATAAAGCTACCGTTGTTCTCAGGTGATTGTCTCTGGTCCGAAGGTGATGGTTGTCTCCATAGTCATTTTAAATGAAGTGAAGCATAAAACGTAATAAGTCTGTGGTTTTCATTGTGAGACAAACACGGGTGCTTGCGTATTTTTTTTTTTGCTTCTTCAATTCTTCGAACTGCCGTTCTTTGTTTTTGACTCGCTTTTTTCAACACCTTTCGCTGCCGAAATGCTGTGCTTGGCCCAGGGCCCCTACACAAACAACCACATTGCTCGTACCAGTCGTCGACCGGGAGAAGAAGCCACTGAAACAATGCACAATATGGCGCATCGTAAACATAGTATCCACGTGTCGAAATACATTCAATTTTTTCAATTCTCTTGAAATATTCAGACTTTATTTTACTGGGAACGAAAAGGTGAGTTGTATACTAGTTACCATATCCGATTGATTTCCTAATAAAAAGATTTCTTTAGTTGTCGGACATAACACGAGTCGCCATATACTTTCCAGAAGTCCTTTCCAATAATTCTTGGTCACTCGAGAAATAAGGTCGATTTGTGGCAAGTCTAGAGTCGCCAGCTGGCGACCAGTTCTGAAATTTTAGTCGCCAGTGCTCAATTTTTGGTCGCATTGGCGACCAGTGAGTCGCAGTTTCGAACCCTGACAAAGAAAACGTATTTGACAACGGAGCTTTTCGAAAACTATGGCATCACGATAATCACGTGATTTTCCTGACCGAGTTTTCCGGACACGAACCCATAATGACTGGTGATCGTTGCGTTTTTAAATTCTTTCACCGTAGTGTGGACGGAAATCATTTGATGCCTTTTCAGAGTGACAGGCTTCTGTTTTCAAATTCCTCCGGGCAGTGTTGACGGGGCCTAAATTGAACGTCTGATTCGTGTGTTAGCGTGCTTAATCAAGTTATGATGCAGGTTCGAATAGCGCGAAAGAGGCGTAAGAATTTCTCTAGGCGTACATTGTAGCAACGTAAATCTAAATGATCACATACAAGAGTTCAAAATTAGGATTAAACTACTTGATGGGTTACTCTTAAGCGAGTAACGCGTTTTAAGTGTTTTCATTAGTATTTCTCCGTAATCTTAGTATTTATTTGAGTCAGTGGTTGGATACATTTTTTTCTCGCGGGTTTCGTTCGCGTCACGCACGACGGACTAAGGGAAAGTGGGACCACTCGTAGTCTAAGTTAATGGCTTGTAGACAATTCGTCTAGAATTTCCAGGAACAAACGCGTTGGGTAGTAATACAGTATTGCTGTCTTGCAAACTGAAAGGTGTAATACTACTTGCGTAGTATTCTATTTTAATAATATTGGTGTCAACGTTGTTGTTGGTTGTAGGAACTTCAACGCCGTTGTAACACACTGATTACATTAATCGAACGAGAAATGATGGAGCTTGAAGAGAAAGAAAAGGCAGAAAGGAAGAAGCGAGGGAAGTCTGCCGGGGGGACACCCAAGGTACGCCTCCCCCCCTTACATTATTTGATCTATTTGGTTCCAATAACCCTTGATGACTTTATTTAAACTCTGGTGAAAATGAAGCTTGTTAGGCCGCGAGCAATGACAAATCACTTTTCACTCTTAATAGACCCTTCTCCGAAATGGCGCCGAAAATTTAAATAAGTTAAAATAAGCTAATATGAAAAACGTATACCAGCCCTAGAAAGGACACCTTTACTTTAGTAACCCTGCAAAGTTTTAGAATTTAAGGTGTGATATCAGCTGAGAAAATGTTGAAAATTGACACATTTACAGACGTTTGTATGACTGAGGGTATGCTTACACCCCCAGTCATAGAAACGTTTGTAAATTTTTCAATTTTCAACTTACATTTTCTCAGCTGATATTACACCTGAAATGCTGAAACTTTGCAGGGTTACTAAAGTAAAGGTGTTCTTTCTATTGCTAGTATACGTTTTTATATTCCACTTATTCGAATTTTCGGCCGCCATTTTGGAGAAGGGTCTATTGTCTCACTCTCTTTCCGAAATGTCTGTTGCCTCTCTCGTTATTAATTGTATTTTATGTTCGATCTTTTCTCGTTCCAGGCCCAGACGCCGAGCAAGGATGAAAAGAAGAGAAAAGCTGATGGCACGCCTGACGGCCGCGGTCGCAAGAAGAAGAAACAGTAGCCTGGAGATAAATCAGTTAGCTTTAACAAATAAATCAACTCGTTATACTTTCTACTCAGTTTTAAATCGTGATTTATCCATCTCCTTTGTATTATAGCAGCATAAGAATCATATTTATCTAAGTTTTAAGTTTACTGGTGTCAAGTCTCATTCTCTGGCTTAGGTTTTCTTAAGTTTTATAATTTTTTGTCAACCATATCGATCACAGAACTACCAATTCAGAAAGTACTAGCTATTCTGTGAACTGAACCGACTGCTCTGAATAACTCATGAAAAGTACTGTAGATCCAAGTTTTTTAATGGTAAATTGAACATTAAAGATGCCTTATTGTGCAAACAGTCTGGCGAATCAATCTGACTGATTTTAATGGGTTAGTGGTGGGCGTTATATTTGAACTAAAGGTGTAAGTCGTACGTCAGTGCTCGGCTCGGAACGTTTTGTGTGGAAGTATCCGAGAAAGTGTACATCCCTCACCTCACCTATCTTCTTCGCGCTCTTTTGCGCATAAATGCTTATGGAAATGTTTTATTGGCCCGGTTCAGAACATCAATTGACTAGATAGCCAAAATAAGTTCCAGATGTTTACACTATTTGCCGGCCGCCATATTGGAGATCCAAGTAGGTCCCTGCAACATGGCGGCTCCATACTAAGCCCTATAATTTTGCGCGCAACATTTCGATGAATATCTCAACTTTGGCTAAATTGATACACCGTAAACTTGGAGAACTGTCTTGTTAATTTATCGCCTATAATATCACAATTTCTTGACTTCATTCACTGCATGGTTTTGGATTTTCAGGGTTCGTACAGGTCATGGAAAAAGTCATGGAATTTAATTGTTGGTCCTTGAAAGTCATGAAAAATTAAAGTTTTGTTTGATAGATTATTTACTGCAGATGACAACACAAGGACGGTGTGAAATAGAGGAGTAATTAAGCAGCATAAAAGGCACGCATTTTAGTGAACGCCAGAGAACAAGTGTTAAGGTCAAAAAAGGCTCTAAAACAGGTAAGGAATTTGAATTTTTTAAAGTGTTAACTAAATTTAAGGTCTTGGAAAACTTGAATAGGTCATGTAAAGTCATGGAATTTGAAGAGCTCGAAGGGTACGAACCCTGATTTTGTTTCTTTATTGCGTGACAGTGCACAATATTGGAAGGAGTGTAGTTTTCTGTTGTCTTGGACATTGGTCTGTAAATGGTTTTCACATTCCAGTTACCTACATGTTTGACAAATCGTTGGGGCTTAGAAGTGACTCTATCGGTCGGCGGGCTTTTACCCTTCGATGTCATCCGGCTCTGGTAGTCCGTAAACACGATATCACAATCCTGAGATACGCGGCCAGTCTCTTCGGTGCCATACAATCCTTGAAAAGTACTCGCAGATTCCATAATATGAGGTGTTTTACATGGAAGGGTTATTGGCCATTCGCCCAACCCCCACTCTTGAGGGTCAGGTGCTACAATTCGTCTGACCTTGCACCTGTAGCCTGCCCAGCGAGGGCCCAGCAAGGTTGAACCTATCAGGGACTGCAGTCCCAGCAGGTTCACTATAGCACGCAAACTTCTCCACCACTTTAAGGTACAGCACTTAGGGAGAATGTTCATTCCCCGTCGCGCTCATATTCACTTCAAAGTCCCGTGCAATGCAAAACTGACACTTGAGGAGGTCCTTCTTAACTACCGATTGGTCATACATTTGTTGCTAAGGAAGGTGCTAACCTTTATTTTGAAAACCAGGATAAGCTCTAAGGCTTGTTCCCTTGAGGAGTCCTTCAAAAGTTTCAAATAGAGGCCATATTTGACCAGTCACATGACCAGAATAGGAAAAAAAACCCGAAAATTTAAATAAGCTGGTGTCGATACGGGGTGAGGGGTGAGGATGACAATAAGTAATAAGTAATAAATAAAATATCAAATGCGACTTAGAACATTGTTAGAACAATAAGAAACTATTAGAACACAGCCCCGTTTGTAACAAATAAAATAAAATAAAAATAATAAAACGTATCGCATATCTGTGAAAATAATCCAGATATTGCCACGCAATAGTGGCACAACAAATGTGAACGCAAGTGCACAAATACTTGATCCAACACGCGCATGCCGGAATGTACTATCGCCTTGTTTCCTTCTCCGTAGTTTTTGTGGGGTTTATATATTTCCGGGCCGTCATTTAAACCCACAACACCGCGTATTCTTATCGTAAAAAAGAATTCCATAATCTGGGTATTAAAAAGACGAAAAAAAAAACGTAAAAAAAAATCCAGTGATTTTAAAATGGAACGAAGTTTATTCGTTTCTATATTCGTCTCGACCTTTCTCGCTACCCTATTTCTTCGCTCCACAGAATATAAGAAACAATAGGGACTGCTCGTAGTCTTTTCTTGAAACGTCACTCGTCTTTAATATCGCCGATTTTTATTCTAAAATGTAATTCGTCAAGAATGTGAGGCCAACTTTATACTCGGGCGGACTTTATTCTTGCAAAACTGTTCTATTGCCTGTCATTGTTTTTGACATTTTTTCACATCTTTTCCTAAATGTTAATAAAAACCTTGCGTTTTGAAGAAAACTAACAGAACAATATTTATAGACGGAGACAAGGAGGAAACACAACCGTCCACCTCCACCCCTTTTTGAACATTGTTGAAACATGCAGAACATGACGAATAACAACCAGAAGTTTCGGAAACCGGATGTGATCTAAAAATAAGCCGAGAGGCCTTACCATAAGAATAAGGTCTATATGGGGGAACAACTCCCTTTCCCTTATGTCCTTCTGGATCCTAGGATGGTTTTCAAGATGGGGTCTTGTTTTGCATCACCTAAAAGGTAACTTCCATATAAAAAGACAGGGGTGCACATCGGAAGTTTTGAAGAGAACACCTAAGAGGTACCAAGGCCCTGTTTTTGGTGGGCGTGGCTTGAATTTTTTTCACCCCCAAGAGGTGCTAATCCTAAAACAACACTCTGGTTGTTTACCATTTACCCCCCAAATCCGGAAATTTCGGATGAAATGTAAATGGAAAGTATAATTCTGTCTCCCCGAATGGAAATTTTCTCGGGAAAACGGGATTTCTTGAAAGGTAGACCAAATTCTCAAACGGAATTTCCGAATGGAAAATGTTCGTTCCATTTGCTAGATTTTACTAGTTCCAGGTCTTTTGGCTTGGATTGCCTGATCCTATCTTCCGGGAAAAAGTCGTGGAAATGGAACGAGTGAATCCCCCCCGTGAAGGGATTTGACGCGTCCCCTTTACTATCACTGTCGACCAAACGGTTTTTCCATTATCTCCTGTCATATTGTTTTCGGCTCAATACCTCAAAAGCTACTGCGAAAGCTCCTGCAGTACTACAAGCTTTCAGTAGCTTTTCGAAAATTACCAGAGCCCACTTAGAGTCCTCACACAGACGGCTTCAAGTTTACCGTGTTGTATTCCCTAAAGTCTTCGAGGCTGAATAAGAGGCGCCAATAGGCGTACGACCCGGGGGGGGGGGGGGGGGCGCGGGGGGGCTGCCCCCCCCCCAGTCACGAAAATTTTTGAAATTTTTCGGGCAACACGTTGGTGATTCGGGCAAAAGTGTTTGGCAGAAAACACTCTAAAAGGTAGTCAAAGCGAGACTTGAAGGCTACTTTTTTGACGTTTGCCTTGTCAAGACGGAGTTAAGGTCAAATGATCTGAGGATCCAGGAAAAGCCACATATCGTTTACATGTACATCGTGGAAATTTCACGAGATGGATGTTACTTCCATCAACAAAACAATGACAGAATCAAAGCAAACGAAGAGCTAGACTTTTGTTTTTTTGATCGCTCTGAAAAGAGCCGTTTTGAATGGCTCCACAAAAGCAGTTTTGGAAATTTTCTTGAACTTTACGTACTGTTTCGTTTATAAGTTTTTGATTTTACTAGGCAATCGATCGAAGTCACAGAGAGTATGCGAGGTTTCAAAGTAACTTTCGTTGAATCCAGATCTCTTGAACCCTCATTTTTTCGAACCTCCCGACAACTCGAAACAAAAGTCGTTTCCCCCTACTCACTGGAACATAATTTTAGTATCCGATTTTTCGAACCAATTTTCGTCTCCCTTCGAGGTTCGAAAACTCAGGATTCAACTGTAATTTTGGAATGCTAATACGTTCACTTCACGTAAGAATTGTGAACGTTTTTGTTTTCACCGTGATTTGAGTGCGTTTGTACAACACATGCTTTCGGGCATTGTGTACTTTTTTCGGGCAATAAGTTCACCGCCTCCCAAGTCCCAAGGTTCCCGTACGCCTATGGAGGCGCCAAATACACTCAAATGCCCAAATGCCCTAAGAGGCGCCAAATACCCTTTTTTAACCCCTACAATGTGCGACGAGCAAGCCAATGATTTTCCCCGTGGGTGTTCCCCTTGAGTCTTCTTGGGTTGTATCATAGTTAGTAGAGGGCCCCCCTCTACTATGGTTGTATCATAGTTAGTAGAGGGCCCCCTTCTACTATGGTTGTATCATAGTTAGTAGAGGGCCCCCCTCTACTATGGTTGTATCATAGTTAGAAGAGGGCCCCCTTCTACTATGGTTGTATCATAGTTAGTAGAGGGCCCCCCTCTACTATGGTTGTATCCATCACGTGAACCAATAAGTACATTCAAATGTGACATGCAATAAACGTGATCCACACAGTTTGGTTAACACTGCTTTTTATTAATAAACTATGAACTAAGATACCCTGAAAGCACCAAACAACTCTTTTTAGCGCAAACTGATTAATGTGATTTTGTGATTGCACAGTAGTTTTCCGATCAAAGGGAGCAGAGAACTGTACTAACAAAATTGGAAACTGAACACTGGAACTGAAAACGTAAATCAAGACAGTTTATGACAATGTACATGACTGGTCAAGGGATGTTTCGCAAATTTTCAGAGAGAGTTAAGTTACATCCAGGTAATATAATTATTTGCAAAATATCTCCGTATTCTCCTAGTCATTTTTTTTTCATTTTAAGGCAGGGAAACACCATAATTATCAGCACACTTTCAACTGGACAGGAAATGCAAACCAAAATCAATAACAATTACATAGTCTTGATGCATTACAAAATTTGGACGAGCAACATTAAAAAATGTATGGCAATCTGTAAGGAGAATTAACATATCAATCTCAGGGAAGAAAGACTGACAGGAGTTGAATGGTGCTCTCTCTCAGTCAGAACGTCACAGAGAAGGAAGTAAATCAAAGTAATTCATTTGCATGGACAGCTTTAGTCAGTATTTTTAAGCTTGCCTTTTCACCAGCGTTCTAGCAAAGCAATAGGCAATACATGTAAATTCAAATAATGGATGGTTTGAGCCATCTCATTACATTCTTTGGTTATTTCATTCACGCCACTGTTGAAAAAACCGCAATGACTGTGATGACTCTTCAACGGAACATTTTTTTGTAAGCAACATTCTTTGCCAATTTAAGTCCTTCCTTGGTGTGGCAGCTTGCAAAGTCCATCGTCTGCATGTTGCACAACACTTTCTGCGGTAAAACTTAGGCTGATGAAGATTTGGGAGGGTATTTTTGGCGGTACCATAGAACAAATTCATCCATGAGAACGGGCCCTGAGGAACAATCAATGATCAAGAATGAAGAAAAACTTGTCAGTTTCAAAAATATTCCGGTGAGTGAATGACAAAGCAGGAAATTAAAAGATGAGAGTAAAATTAAATAAATTATTGCCTTTTCAGAGTTATTGTAGGGCAAGCTATGTGGTGTATCTAATGCAATTCTATTAGAAATGAACTTTTATGAAAAACTATTGAAGAAAATGGTATGAATAGAAGAGCTGGAGAAGGGGAGGGAAGTCAAAATGGGTGCAGGAAAATGAGCACAGGAGGGAGAAGGGATGGCCTGCCAGGGCGGTCTTGTTTTCTCTGTGTTCTTCATCCAGCAGACAAATGTAAAAATAAAAAATCCTGATTGATCAGATTTAATGAATTACTTAATCCATCCTTCTGATTGATCAGCAACCTGTCATTCAAGAGCATAAAGATCTTCTCACATTTATATTCAACAAGGAGGATAAATCAAGAGTTGTTGTTTTGAATGATCTTTGGAAGATGATGGTATCAGATTTGTTTTTGAACAAAAGGATATTTTAGCCATTTTACCTAAAGGCTATGGAAAGAGTCAATCTTTCAGCCTCTTGTGTTGTTCGCAAAAAGAGCTGGATATTATGCATCATAATTTATGTTAGACATAACGCATCTTTTCAGACTTATTAATGACCAGATTGTGGAAGTCGAGGCCATGAATTTGAATGCCTGCAATTTGTCTCAAGAGCTAGTTTGTTTGGAGGCAAATTTGTCATTGTCTGTGCATCGGCAGAAAGTGCCACAGATAAGCAATTTCAATCACCGAAGAAGAAGTGGTAGTTTAATCACTTCTGTTGTAGATGAGTTGCATACAATTGAAACATGAACAGGCATTGCAGGTCAACTGTAAATCATTGTAAGAAGCAATCACTGTTATCCAAGGTTCTTCAGAGATTCGTTTGAGACAACTCTGAATATTTCTTTTCTCACTGATGGTTTAAACATGTTTACTCACGCTTTTGCCACACATTTGCCATCTGTTACTTTTAGATTTATCTGGCAAAGTCCACAAACAATGTTAAAATTGCTTTCTTTTTTGGGTCGGCCTCTTCTTGCTTTTCCCAACCTTGAAGGTCTTCAAATTAATCCATTTTCTCATGCAAAACAAGAAATCCAAGAACCCGCTGGCACCTACAGACTTTGTAACAAAAGAAGCAGTGTGATTCTGATTGGATGATTTTGACAGCCAGACATTCCACAGTTGAGTGGGTGTTGCATAGTTAATTAGAGGGCGGAATGAAGAAAACAGCAGCATCTTTGCAGGCGTCCCCTACTGCGATTCTCCCACATCCAATCCTCCTGTGCTTCAAGTGCTTATCTTTCCCCTTTCCCTCCCCTTCTGACACCTGCCACGCAGGCTAACTACCAAGGGCCTCAACATGGGCAAAGGACTACATCAAAATACAGGTAAATCCACATGCCTGCACTTGCTGCATGCCTATAGTGCCACTTATTACATTGCTACATCTTGCTTTGCGAGTAGGCCAGATAAACAAATCCTGAGTTTTACCGCTTTTATAGTAACGTTTTTGATGCATGAGGTTGTTTGAAACCAATCACGTGGTACATTGAAATGCACCAAGTGTTGACATTTTTTATGACTTTTTGGTGTTGCATGATGTTCATTCACAGCATGTTTATCTTCAAGAGGAAAGCTCACCACCCTTTTTATGGTGTCGAATGCATCTAAAAAAAATCGCTCTGAATTTGTGCTTATCATACTTAATCTTCAGCTGATAAATACTAAAATAGCAGTCGTGCTGACAGTTGTATTGCAGAGAAAAAGCCCAGTAAGCTATCCTCTTGAAGATAAACATGTTGTGAATGAACAGCAAATAATATGAAAAAGTCATGATGCCACACAGAAAAAATGTCTGAGTTACATGGTGCATTTTAATGTACCACATTGTTACGAGTTCGAATGTTTTTAGTGGTAGGTAGTTTGTAGTCCAAACAGAACACAGGGATGTTGGAAAACACAAGGATATTTATTCCACACGAACGTAGTAGCTCCACACAAAACTTCACAACAAGCACACGCTAGGCTTGTAACTACACTTGGACTTCCGTCACTCTTGTATAAACACACAGCCTCTGCCTAGATAACCACGTAACCTCTCTGTTACACTTCACGACCTTCGTCGATACTTTACAAAGCCTCCAAGCTTTACACACGACCTTTGTCACACTTCAGTAAACACTACTGGCTCACGAGATTATTCTCTCAACACTCCTGAGAAAAAACCATCTAAACACCACACCGATTCTCTTATATACTTTACGGCGAAAGATTCTAGAACTTTCCGGCCCTACTAAATAAAGAAACATTACAATAAGCTACTTACAGTAACATACGCAAACAGCTTAAAGTAGAATTACTGAGTCACGATGATACAGCACTAATTAAACATGCTAGAAGATTTTAGACGAAATTAGCATATTCGCGAATCTTCACGTAAGTCACACAACGATTATTTTTCGTAACACACATGATTGGTTTGAAACAAACTCACGGCATCAAACATGTTACTCTGATAGCGGCAAAAAATTTTGGGGGTGTTGCGGTCTACTGGGAAGAGTAGCAGCAACAATGCACTTATGAACCTCCAATGTGTCTAAACTCACAAGAAAAGAACATAGCCAATATCCTACCATCCTCACACTCTGTTAATGGCCGAGACACAATGTGACAAATCACTGTGACATGTCGCCATGACAGGTTGCTGCGACAAATCGCCTCGTGTGACATGTGAAAATCATTGTCGCCGTGACAGGATTTTAATTCATGCAATCTATTGCATGAATTCAAACTAGTTTGAATTCGTGCGACATATCGCAACGACCAAATAAGCGCAAAGCCTTGTCGCAGCAGCAGTGCAGATGAGGTGAATTGTCACCATGACTTGTTGTCGCAATCTGTCGCATCATGTGTCTCGGCCTTAATAAACTAACCATGTGTAATAATACTGGTCAAGGTTTTTTGTCCATCTATCACAAGCTGGCAAAATAACAACGAACACTTACAAGCACCATCTTCATCATAATTTGATAGGTCAGGGAGTATTGAGCGGCTAAATTCCAAGACATTACACCACTGGTCTCTGTTTAAAACTTTATATTTTGAATTCTGCAGATATACAAAAAAACCAGAGCTGACATGAAGAAAAGAGTTACTAGAAGCACACCACCATTCACATAGCATAATTTCTATTTTATTTCCACAAAGTTAACATCAATACTTCTAATAATTATTTTTATTACTAGGGGTAATTGGAACTTAGGCAAGTGTGTTTGATGTTTGTAGGGGTACAGGTAGCAGTTGAAGGGGAAGGGTGGATGGTTCGTGCGATAGATACATGTTATTACTGCATATATGAACGTAACTGTTAACAGATTTGAAAAACAATCATTTGTCAGTGCATGCTAAAAGACTTCTGTATTGCCAGTTAGTTACCAGTACTTATTATTCAGCTTTCATACATTCCGATTTTCTGATTGGCTGATTTGTACCATGTGATACTGGGTTGTGATGAAACAACCTCCTTGACGTCATTATCGTGGTGTAATAGCTGTGGTGTAAATTCAACACACCACTGTCATTACACCATGGCTTTGGCTGACTCAATTTGACGAGTTTTTTTTTGCAGTGTATTCAATCTGAATAATAACAGCGTCATGTGAATTATCGAGATTTACCTGCACTCATTCATTATCAATGAACTCGAAATTTTGAATACCGCATGAGGCAGCAGTGCAGTATTTAAATTTCTTGCTCATTGTTAGTGAACTCGTGTAGGTAAATGCCAATAATTCACTCGCTGACTGTGTTAACCTTTAATTAGTTGACAATGTCAACGTGCTAAGTTCCAGTGACTGTTAGCAAATTGATCATTTGAGCTGTTTGCCTAGCATGAACCCAACTAAGAGTCTGCTTAAGGGAATGGATGTCCTCTGAAGGAAAAAAGATGGCAACTGCACATTTTACCACAACAAGTTGCAAACCCAACTTGGCCTTAAGGCAATATGGACAGTCATTTTTTGCAATATTTGTTCCTGTGGTAATAACATCGCGCATGCTAGGTTTGAAGGTTTTAAAACTTTTCTGTATGTTTTTATGAGCATTGTCAGTGTTTTGTTGTGCTATGAATTATAGCGAGATTGCACATACGTGGCATCACAAGTTGTATCCTCTAAACAATTGCACCATGCATAAGCATTGTCCTTTATAACATACCTGTAAAAATTCTATGAAGTCATCTAGCAATGACCACGAATCATGGAGTAAGAGATTCATCATTGCCATAGCTGTATCTATTTCTAAAGTACGCTGGTCTTGATTCTGCATGAAAGAAAATTGCAACCATTAATTGCTGCCAGATATAAACAGCCATTTTCCAAACATAAATAAGTTATCTAAAACCTTTAGCAGTGGTGCAACAAGACTAGGTTACAAGACTAGGTTACAAGACTTAGACAGAGCTTCAATCTGAGATAAATGTCTTTGGACTCTTCATCAGTTTGTCAGCACATGGTAGTTATTGTCACCTCTCCCTCTCTACTCCTAATACATTGCCGACACACTTCTATTCATCCTCAAAGTGTGAGAATAAGGGAAGTGGGGGAGCAATTAAAAATTCAACAATGAATTTTTAGTGCAAATAGATTTGTCACTGTGTATTACTTTGGTAACTGTCCCAACAACTCTTGAACATTATCTCTGAACTGTAAGCCACAGTAAGTGGCTTATAATTATTATTAGTATCAACCAACTAATGTAAATCCTGAATTTGATTGGCTATGCTACTGGGGGACTAATAGTAATAGTCATCGAGTAGCGAAATTCGTGGGTTTTTCTTTCACATGTTTCCGAAATAAATATTTCTTCAACTTACATTTGCTAACTTTATTATCGCCATTTCTGTCCGACTAGTTGGGTAATACTAAAACAATTAGACCTTTCGCCCTCAAGGGCCACAGGTCAATAGCCCATATGGCTTTGCCTCATGGGCTATTGACCGGTAGAAAGGGCTATGGGTCTAATTGTTAATTATATTTTTATTTTTGCGGGCGAGCAAAAGCGAGCCCCCAGACTAATCTTGACGTTGGTGGTCAGCGGCATGTTTTTAAAGGGTACAGTGCTAGAGCCGACTTGAAGCAAAATTTGGGCACATTCTTAGCATTCCTTTGTTCTTCCAACTGGAACGAATGGTATGTGAGGAAACACAAAGCAAAGGCCCTGGTGTTGAGTTCAAGGTCTGTGGCATGGGCCATGTGAATTTTCACGTGAATAGCCAACGTAATTTTCTGAAGCACATGTCACCTCCAGCATTTAGTTGTACAAGCAACGACGAACCATTTGTCAACACCAGGGAAACGCTACATGGTAAATTTCGGTAAGATAAAAGTGATTTGATCCACAAAATCAAACGCTTTAACTTTGAACTTTCGAAATCTTTTTAGTATACCCTGAGAAAAAGTTTTGACTTTCTAACTACTCACTTGCGTGAATGTCAACGGGTGAATTTAATTACGTAGACAACTGGAATTTCCAGAGGTTTACTGCTCTTTTTATATCATCAACGCATCAGAAAAAAATTGCTAAACCTCTCAATACACAATCTAAGCTTTCTAAGGAACTTTGAATTTTCGAAATCCGTTCAGTATTCGCTGAGTTACAATTTGTTCTTCTTGAACCACTCGCTCACATGCATATCAGCGAGGGAATTAAATTACGCAGACAATTGGAATTTGGTGAAAATTTAGTGCTCTTTTTCTATTATATCGGTGCATCGGGAATACTGGCTTAATCTTTGAGTTCACAATCTAAGCTTTCTAAGGAACTTTGAATTTTAGAAATCCGTTCAGTATTTCCTGAATTTTTTTTTTAACTCTGTAACTTCTCGCTTCCGTGTATGTCACCAAGTGAATAGACAACTATAATTTCGCGGATGTTAACTGCTTTTTTCTATCATGAACATGAACAAAAACCCATCAGGAAGTACCTAGTTAGTTTTTGACAGTAATTGTTTCATCATTTTTGACCCTGTGCTTGTACACATGTTCCTGTTATTTACTACTCTTGAACAATTGTTACTGTTTTGACTTATGTAAGTAATTTCGTTTATTTTCAATAAAATTTTCATTCCATTTAAAGTGCGTCCTCTCTGCGTCCAAGCCATTTGGGCGTTCAGTTACGTTTTGGTTCTTGACTTCCCTCCAAGGGTTTTCCAGCCGTTTTCCCATCTCCCTGTAAACCTACATTTCCAAATTCCTATTCCATTGGCCACTTGAGGAAGAACTACTTTCAATTACGACCTGGTTTCCTATGTTAACAGTAGTCCTAACATCATCATCAACAACAACAACAACAATAACAATAATAATGATAATAATAATAACAATATCAATAATAACAACAACAATAATAACAACAGCAATAAAAGTAATATTATTAATGACAACAACAACTGAGTATAAATCAACAGCAGGAACCCACAGCCCCACGCTTTTCCCTCGCTTCTCCAATGCTATCCTCAATAATGTCTGTTCCATCTCGCAGCAGACCACGCCTGCACTTCCTAACCATTGGTTACTGCTAGTTATTACCATTGTTATTATTGAACGTTGTTATTGTTATTATTCTAACTGTACAAACTTACTCTACAAAAGTCAAATGCATAACGGTAGATCTTTTTAAAAGTTGTGCTGTCACTTGTTAATGACTTCAGGCCATTCAACTGTGCTTTAAGTTTGGCTGTTGAGTCACATCTAAAAAGAGAGAAAAAGAACTCCAGACTCCCATTTGATATTAATAAACATAATTTAACACACAGAATGTAGAAAGAGAATGAAAACAACTGGGCTTAGTTGTTAAAAGTCCAGAGAATTCTAAATCTGGGAGTCACAATCCTGTGGATAAAATACGTCATATTTGGTTTACAAATATAGTAAATTCTTACTCTATTGAGAGCATCCCTTTGCTCCATTCATGAAAGGTAAAAAATCCCATTGTTGCTGCCTGTAGTTTCCATGCTATAACAAGCATAACACTCTGTAAAGAGAAAAATCAATTTGTGTGCAATGTAGCTGACAAAAACGTATGGTGAAAGGGCTTTTTCCGTGGCGGCACCAAGACTCTGGAATAAACTACCACTCCAGATCAGGCTTTCATCATCACAGGCAGTTTTTAAGGCTAATCTTAAGACTTATCTTTTTACGCGTGCATTTGATTTGTAGTTTTTACCTGTAGTTTTCACTTTTATATAGCGTAGTTAATGCTTAGGATCTTAATTTTTAGGGTTTTAGAGTATTGTAAAGCACCATGGACAATTAATGGAAGATGGCGCTATATAAATATATATTTATTTTATTATATTTTACAACATTATCAGTGGCTCGATAATCAATCATCGTTGCCATTTTTCTCATAAGCATAGTTACAGGCTTACTGTATGTTGGTCATTAGTGGTACTTTCCACTGTCTCACTTTCACCAAAGATCTCTCCACCATATTCATGTATTAAGTAATTGTGCTTAAAAGGAACTTATTGGCATCACTACTTAATGTACTGCACAGAATTTTTGCATGGGGTAAGCTTACCATTTTTTCACATTTTCAGGGCTTTGGTGTTTTTCGCTGGTGATGTAAGCTTAGAGAACCTCTTTTATGATTGCGTTGCTAATTAAAACCAGAATATTACTTATGGAAAATGACAGAGCTCAAAGAAATTTATGCTACATGTACATAACTACATGTATAACATCCATCTTTAAAATCTAGAAATTGTATTTGACACAAAAACTACATGATTAGTTTCACTATCAGAATGCAACACTTTCCAGCCAATGTGATGATCAAATATACATTCTTACATCTTCTGGTTCTACCCCCAGATCCTTGCAGAGTTTTTCAACTCCCTCAGGCCCAATTGTATCTGGTTCATCTTGAGCTGTAGACATTACAAAGAAACATTGCACCACATGAAGCATGGTCTCCATATATCAACTCTATAAATCTTTCAGAGCTATTCTTGTTACGTTTAGTTTGTTTTGGCATGTTGTTGGTGTGTTCTATCCCATGTATACCACCGTTTGAATACTCCCTTTCAGGGCATCTGACAGGATGCAGTGGTGCGGATCCGCATAATTCACCTACTTCCGCATCCTTGGGGCATTTTCCACATAAAACTAGAAAATTGCTATGTCATATAAGCGAGAAAGCAGCTGCTTACAATCCTCAGAAGCAAAAATAGCAAAGGGATTGATCATTTTGAAAAAGTTATTCACCCAAAACAGCGATGAAACACACCTTTTCGTTTGTAAACAATTTTAATTAAACCTCCAGGCGTTCCATACATCTTTTGATGGGCCTGGGTTCTAGTTTCGGTGTCCAGTTTCCCTCGTCCGATTTAATGCCTGGTTACTAAGCTTTGGAGAAACAAAATAACAAAAACTATGGAAAAACTGTGTTGAACGAGGAAATACCTGTCCATGAATGGCAGCAAAAGGTCAAACATGTCATAAAGGACTAAAATTCTCGGTAAGACATTAAAGTGTATTTTAATACATCGAAAAAAGCCAAGGGAACAGTTTTATTAACTTGGGAGATTTACACATAATCTGGTGTCTTTTCCGCATAATCGTCACTTTCGTCCGCATAATTTTGCCGAAAATTCCCGCATTATTTTCCATTTTTTTCTGCACCCTATTGGATGGCCTGCCCTTTATTTGAAAGTTAGCTGAGAGATCCAATCATGTTCTTCACACTAATCCATGAACTTGAAATGTGCAAACAGTCCCAGAAATACTTGATCATACAGCATAAATGAATTATTCAATTAAGCACTTAACGTGACCTTGATTGAAGTGTTGAAAAGCTACATTTGTTGGTGGCTGAAAATGCGTTTTGCTGTGAGCGGAAGATAAAACAAAACAAAAAGCTCAGTGCCCCAACACGCTATCAGAATGGGAAAGGTTGTTTATTTGTATACTTGTCTGCGTATGATTAATGTATCAAAATACCTGCATAGTGTTCAAACCATGCTCTGCATTTCCTTAGTGAGAAGGGTTTCCCCAATTCATCAGTTATAGTTTGCTGCTTTATGCTGTAAATTAAAGAGCAGAATTTGATATTAAAAAAACTGCATTTTTCTCCCACTTCCTGTCATTTTCAAGACTAGATTTAAATTCCTGCTCCCTTTTCTGTTGTCTATCATCCACTAAGTTGTTCAAAAAATCAGAATTCAACTGTATCTCAACAAAGACCAAAGGCAAATCTAATGTAACAGCCTGTCCTTCCTCTGATTGCCAGAAAAAAGTCACTCCTGCTCCTTAGTCACTGAATAATCAACCTTCTACTGACCCTACAAATATTTGATTTTTAAGACCTTGTCAGACAGTCCTCCTTTTGTTTCTTCAGCTTGGTTTCTTCTCTTGTAGCTGCTTTTCTTTTTCGCCTTGGTGGCATATCTTTTAAACTTGTCTCTGAACTGGCACTACTAGAACTCACTGTAGAATGAAAGATCAATAAAGCTAGAGGTCAGTTTATTGAAACTTTCATTAAACCTTAAAGGTTTCTAAAAGTCTAATCATGTTACTGACATACAAAGGACAAGTTATGGCAATCTTGGAGTTCAATCACCAAATGAACTAGTAGCAGAATGAATGTTAGGTAGGTAAAGTCTGCACACGAGCCAATAGTGACCCACCAGGCTGGAGCTTATCCTGGTTTCTGTAGAATGAAGCGACTAGGAGTATTCTACTCCCCCCTGGATGGGAGGCTACTCCCCGGTAGTCCATTGCAGTGTTACCCCAGCATTAATTTGCCGGTACCCATTTATACACCTGGGTGGAGAGTGTCTTGCCCAAGAACACAACACAATGTCCCCAGCTAGGGCTCAAACCTGGACCGCTCGCTCTGAAGTTGAGTGCACTAACCATGAGGCCACTGCGCCTCCCACAGGAATCAACGTTAATTGCAGTCAAAATGATCTCATTAAACATGCTGGCTATCAGCAGCACTGCTCTATTCTTGCAGTTGAACAATAAGATTATCTGAGGGATTGCTTTAATAATTTATTATTATTAAAACAATTCCGCCCAATGCCTTCATTAAATAGTAGCCCCTATTTGTAGCAAGGAACAACAACAATTTCTCCTGGTTACCGTTGGTGATCATTCTCAGAAATTCTGTTAACTGGTAAAGCCATCTGGCAAGGGTTAATCAGATACAATCAACAAATAACAAGAATGTTACAAATTAATAATTATTACAGTTGAACCCCACTACCTCAAAATCTTAAGAGAAATGAACAATAGTTTGAGATGTTGGAGGTTCAAGATAGCCAACAGTAAGTGTCAGGAAAATGATTTGAGTTTGATATTATGGAGAGTTTGAGATAACCAAATCTTAGATACTGAGGTTCTACAGTAAAACCAGTCTTCTCTTATAATATATTAGGGGTGACAAATGGTCTTTTGAAAAATCTGGGTCTCGCAAAATGCTAGTGTAATTTCAAGGGTCTCACAGTCTCAAATTTTTCATGAAACTGTCACAGGGTCTCAATTTTTTGCAAGGCTTAGGGAGTCTCAAAGTCCCTTGATATATTGAATTTCAATAATGCAACTTTCAAATTTCTACCAAGAAAAGGTTACTCCTAAATTCTCCTAAATCGTCTGAATTCCACGAAATGAACTGTTGCATCACTTTGGCTGGAAAAAAACAGCTAGCATTATTGTAGCACATAATGAAATAGTGTTACAGTGGAATCACCAATTCAGATAGCCTCAGCCTTGGTAAAAAAGTGCTAGTCTCCCCATCTCGCATTACTACCATTTATTATTAAATATCATGATTGAAAAACTGTAGTGAAATAGGTGTAGGCATAATGATTTCAGAAACGACAAAATGTTCCATCCATACTCAATAATGCTATCATCCTCGGAGATCCAGTGGCAGTCTGATCTTCAATTTTTTGCCTGGTTTATTTCCTCCTGCCTCGACTAACTGCCCCTGGGTCTCGAGGATGCAATGCTATATGATTTTTAACAATTCCTACTAGAAGATGTGGAAGATCACAGTGTCTGTAATCTTAACCAAAAAAGCTAAATATTTTTCCTTTGTAACCAATGGTAAAGGTTGAATATAGAGAGTCAACTTTCCACAGATGAGAAGTTTTATGACATAAGGTTACAGTAAAATGGTAAGCTGCTTATATTAAGCTTACACCGTATATAAAGCTAGATAAAGGTACAAAGTGTAAAGTAGCCCATAGGTCTAGGCCTATATAATATATATGAGCTTACAAGCAACAAAGAGTGGGTTTGTAAAGCTATAAACTAAAAGAAAATGGAAAAACAAGGGGGACACTAAGGTAATGAAAACAAATCTACGACAACTGCGTCAGATCTATCATGCGAGGAACGCAGAAGCACTCAGAATGGAACAAAAAACAACATTCCATTGAAAACCCGTTCGTTTTGACTCATTTACTGTCTTCCACTCTTTCCTCTTTGTCCGTAGCCACATAAATCTGGCTTTTTATATCACAGTTCTGCTCATAGCTTCACGAGTTCTACAAGGCCGGAAACGCGCCCATGAAGGGGTCAATCAGGCTAAAAAACTGTACTCTCTTGCAAAACATGGCGTGTAGCCATCAAGTCTGCTGTTCGTTTTAGGGATAAAACACCAAATGTACCCACAGACGGAAGTTCAGACCTTAACTATATACAACCTAACTTAAAATTTCGCAAGATGAACTAAATACCTTGGACAGGGCATGGAAAACCTCCAAAATATTCACGCAGTATGTCCTTCTTTTCATTCACTCTTCTCCCGGTAAACCTTGTAACCGCGCTTTTTGTTTGTGCACGTGCTCCGGCCTCGATGCCGTGACATACGTAAACACTCGGAAAATTCGAAAATTGCATTTGCGTTTTCACATATTTTCTTTTGGCTTTCTTCCTTTCTTCGCCTGGAGGTCTGGCCATCTATTACTTTTTATTTCAACTTTCGCACAACAAAAGTTAATCAAGTCTGGCATTTAATACACAACCCTTTGATGTACTCCCCCCGTTGCCGTGAAGACAACGTCAGAAACCCTTAAATGGGCTTCAGAAAGCGTACGTGTAAAAGGTTAATTTTCGCAATAAGCAATAACTTCCGTTCAAACTATAGGGCACGGAGGAAGAGAAACAGAAAAAAGAACCAAATGAAAGTGAATATAGACAGTAAAATCGAAAGGCTTGAGCTAAGTTTTAACAGCAAGGACTAGAAACTCGATTTCTGCATTTTGACAGTTTGACAGTGAAGTTCCTGGTCGTGCTCGTGAATTAGAGAACAAAAATAAATATTTTAGAAATACAGCGCAACACCGTTAATCCGGTCACTAAAGGGCCACAAAACTCTGGCCGTATTACCGTATTACCGTATTACATTGTAAAGTTCTTTCTTTTAAACGAAAATTACTGACTAAGCCTTGGTGCGGAGCGGAATCAAGAGCCCTCAATAATGAGCCCGAGATGGCCGTAAAAATGGAGTGGCTGTAGGGCGAGGTTCCTCAGTATCACAGTTTGAAACAAGATAACATACTCTGAGTTTTAGTTTTTATCTGAACAATTTTTGTCAAAGGTGAGACGAAAAAGAACATTCCGTGTCCTACAAGGCGCCACACCCTAAGCCATCCCAGAAAATGTAACGGTTCTACTCTTAATTAATGTAGTACCAAAAAAAGAATTCAGCTTTTCCTGAAGCCGAGGAACCTACCTTCAACTGTATTGTCCACAATCGATATCTTTTCGAGACTTTCACGGATTTCAGATGACGGGCAACATTGGACAGCGTCGTCGTCATCGGATTTTTTCATTAAAGCCGGATCGTTTCGGTTAAGATTTAGAGCGCAGAGTTTAGTCTCGATAAAGAATACCAAAGCAGTGAAAATGAAAAAACACATCAGTCCGACATGTTTCTCGTGTTAGCCAATGAACAAGGCGATCGTTTGCACGCATTTCGACAAAAAGCCGAACCAGCTCATATATGACGTAAAAATTGATGATACGTTTTATCTGCGTCATTGATTGAGTAGGATAATTAGAAATTATTAAACACTGGATCAATAGAAAATTCAATAGATATTATTGGCTAAGTCATACTGTCATGCGAACAATTATACCAGATTATATATATCGTGCTCTGCAAATACGTTAAGTGTTCTCATAAGTTTTTCGGGTGTTTTATTTCTATTTTATTTGAGTTTTTATATTCCAGGGAGAATTTAAATTATAAGATGATTTTTATAGCCAACTGGGTTACTGGAGATCTCATAGGATCAGTGGTTGAGTGTATGGCACAGCAGTGTGTAAAAACGAAGACCTTCAGTTTATACGAAAATACCCTTTCCGAACAGCTTCTGTCACGTTATGATAGTCTTTTAGACCAAAATGGGTGAGTTATGCCCTGTTTTACAGGCGACTCGGCTCTGAAACGGCGACATGAAGGAATTGGAATGACGACGAACGACAAGCCGCTTACGCGAAATTACGACAGCGACAAAGAGAAAAGTGAAATTGACAGCGACATTCGCGTTTTAAAGTTAGACAGCGACGTTGCAGTGCATTCCGGGAGAAGTAATTGCATTTTACAATAAAGCTAACCTTTCCGTGAGTATTGACACTACCTCGTTCTGAGGTTGCCGCCGGTTCTGCAAAAGCCCGCGATCCCAAAACAGATGTCAGCGTTGGGTTATTATGGGCTGTTCGCGCCAATTGGTTCAAAGTGTTCGATTGGAAAAGAGAACAAAACACCACCATAAAAGTTGTGTTACAACCCTAAATAATCCAAATTTTCCCGTAAAGTGAACCGTCTTTTAACCAAATAACGAAAAGGTAGTTTCCAGCGTGGTATTTTATACAGGTTTTTAGCGGTTAGAGGGGCTGAAGCCCGCGAAAGCGTTACGCCAGCTGACATGCCTCGTGAGTCCGGTTCTCCAAGAAAGAGAGTGGCTGCTACGGACTTGCATGAAAGACTCAGCAAAGATGAGCTTATTAAACGACTCAAGGTGAGTGGAGATAACATTTTGAGAAGCACTTGAGTGTGGGAAGTGCATTTATATCGACATTTAGTTGAATCTGTATCGAATTGGGATGGGGTTTCGTAATTTGTTTTCATAGGTTATCTGGCTTCAGAGGCAACTGCGTTTCTAATTTGGTAGTGAAGCGTCTATGTACTCGATAAGCATTGGAACTGTTCGTTAAAATCAAACGAAATATCGAAATTGAAAACAGCTGATTGGAAAAGTTATTTTTTAGGACTCCAGTTCTTTTATCTATGTCGGTTTTGAAGTTCGAGTACTGCCATATATTTATTTGTATTTTATCTCTGTATTTGTTTACTCTGCGAAAGCTTTTATGATATCTGCATTTATATTTAGCAATGGCTTCCGTTACTCATTCAATTAGTAACAAGCCATCAACATCTCTTAATAATATCTTGTTTGTCAAGGTGTAGAAATTTGGTCCTACTTCATGCAATCATTATGTTTGAAAACATCCTTTCAGTTATGTGAACCGGTACTGTACATTTAAGCTTGTAGGTGCCATTTTGATTTTCTTTTAACATACCTGCCAACCCCCAGAGTACAAAAATCTGGAGACGTCTAGAAATCTTTGCATTGTGAGAATGTCATTAAAGACAATGTCCAGGAATAACCTCCGAAAATCACCCAAAGGCATTCCGAGAGACTGGGAGATTTAATGAAAAACTTGGAGACTCCTGAGAAAACTGGGAGAGTTGGCGGGTAATGAGGAATGTTATGCATGATAGATCCATGTAGAGTCGGATAAAAAGCAAAATTATGCTTCTGAGTGGTTAAAAAATTTTGCCACTCTCTAGCAGAGTTCAGCTCTTCATTTATACTTGCAAAAAATCCAACTATAACAATATACATTTAGAAAACAGTCCTAAGAAAATACATGCGCTGATTGGTTAAAAATCGTGTTTGCATAACTCAGTGGAGACACAGAACTAGCGTGCGCGGTTGACATAGTGATGGTGCAAGCAAAGAGAATTTACCTTTTGATAATCAAAGTCAACAAGTTGTTTTCCATTTTCTCATTGCAGTGTTTTCTAAAAGAAATAGGAAACTTGTACTCTGTGTTTCTATCGAGTAATAGAACCACTGGTGAAAGTTTGGGAGAACTCAAAAAAGCTGTGGAAACACTTGCCTGCAGCTCGTGTTCCCACAGCATTTTTGTTCTCGCAAACTTCCACCCGTGTTTCTATTTAACAATTAGATTATGAGCTGGAGATTTCTATGAGGTGATAGTTGATGAGGCCAAAGGCCGAATCAACTATCTCCTCATAGAAATCAAGAGCAAATAATCTAATTGTTTTAGTAGAATTCTAACTTAAATTAACGCAAATAACAGTTTCCAATGATTTTCCCACGCATTATTGAACTTTACCCTGAAACAAAGTTGCACTACAGTATTGTGCAAAAGTAATGCAAATGAAATTAGTCGAAAGTCGTCTTTTGTTCTCGCGAATTTTCCACGAAAAGTCGTCCAATTTTCAAAAGATTTTCGTAGGGTTCACAGTGAAAAATTCACGTTCTTTCTCGAAAATTCAAGATAGCGAGATTTGAAGTAGGAATTTTCGAGGTAACCAAATGAAAAATCAAGATGGCGAAATTTGAAGCAGCAGATTCTCGTGACATGAACAACTGAACAAACGTGCATGTACGTAAATAAACTTAACTTATATCGAAAATAGATTCAATGATGCAACAGTTTAATCGGCTACTTTCAATGGAAAAAAGCAAATGCCTTGCACAACAAAAATAAGTGACTGCCTAACATAAACTCTGCTTTAGCAATTTTGATTGTCAAGCCAGCTTATCAATCAGCAAAACTGGGTGCCAATTCGCAAGTAGGTCAAGTGTGTTGATGTGACTGTTTACAGAAGTGCACTTTCCCAAAACAAACAACATAGAAATGAGACAGAACTTTTATACATGTGTAGACAAAATCTTTTTTTAATGAAACATTACATTTAAAGCTGTCAAATGTCTTTCACGTGTTTTTAGCCCAAGCAGTGCATGTCTCAATCGGCTCCAGAGAATCGCACAAAACTGGCTTCAGACATCTTACCTTGTAAACTGAATCCTTACTGTTTTTAAAAGCAATAAGCTTATTTCCACTTCCATATCGACCGTAGGCATCAACTTCATGTTCAGCCCAACCATGTGCCATGTAAACATGATGGCAACGTTGGAAAACTTATGAATCCACAGTTGTTTGGCCTGCAGTATAGATGTTGCATCGGTAGCTATGTCATGTAAAGGGAAAGTGAGGCGTTCCCTACAAAAGAATACTTAAAACACATAGTGAAGCCCGCCCGGGTGTACATTAGTTTTGCTCTCTGCCTGGGTAAACGTAGGTTTGTGTGTTTCCTGTAGAAAAGCTAAGCGAGCAAAGGAGCTGCAAAGTTTTAGGCTGGGCTGGGTAGTACCTGTTCGAGGTTCCCTAAGCAGTGGTCTGTGTTTCGCTGGGTTTATCCGGGATTTATTTAACGAATAAACAAGATGAAGGACTTTTCCGAGAGTCTAGATAAAAGGCTAAGAAAACTCTAGGGAGATTGAGACACAAGAGTTTGGGAGAATGGGGGTTATGCATTTTCCTACAACCGATCTAAAGAATAATCTTTGTAACTACTCAGCTCGTTTAGTTCTTACTGCTCAGGACATTTTTTTTTCGCACTGTGGACGAACTCACTGCAACACCATGCTTTGCCAGCTTCTTCTGGATCTGAGCGCTCATCATCTCATTTGCCAATCTACAAAAGTGCTTGCCTCTACAGATAGCTTCCTGGGTCTTCCAGAATGTGGAAGATTAGCTACGGAGCCGGTGAGTTGAAGCTTTTTGATAATTTGTGTTACACTGGCAAAGCTGACAAGTAAGCCTTCCCCTTTCAACAATTTAAACATCTCGCTGCTATGAGGGGCATGCAGACCCGCAGTATCTGTCACATGTGCACGCATGCCATGTGCGTACCTTGTAGATTAGAGAACTGCCATGTTGAAATATAGATGTTGAGTTTGTGTCGAGTTGTAGTCTTTCGTCTGACTTCAATCCCCAATACACAACAGATTGGCGACGAGATTTCAGAGCCCACAAAAGAGACGTTCAGGTCTATGACAATATGCCGATTGGAAAGATAGAAGCCTTCGACGAAACTAACGACAACTGGAATGCCTACGTTGAACGAGTAGAGCTGCTGCAATACTTTATCGCCAATGACATTAAAGAAGACAAGCAAGTGGCAGTGATACTCAGCCTAATGGGAAACAAAACATATGGGCTATTACGAAACCTCTCTGCTCCAGCGAAACTATCCAGCCTGTCTCTCAAAACCATCGTGGAGACCCTACAGAAACATCTTTCTCCTAAACCACTGCTGATCACAGAGCGATTTCGCTTTCACAAGAGAAACCAACTGGAAGGTGAAACCGTAAGTACTTACATTGCTAAATTAAAGAAGTTCCCACTGTATTGTGAATTTGGAGCGAGCCTAAATGATGCATTAAGGGATAGATTTGTGTGTGGATTACACGATGAACTTATCCAGAAACGATTGCTCTGCGAACCAGAGTTGACATTAGCAAAAGCGACGGAAATTGCATTAGCCATGGAAGTGGTCCGCAGAGTATGAGAAACTCATAGCATCAGACATAGTCCTTACCCACTATGATCCAGAACGACCATTGAAACTAGCATGAGACGCCTCACCAGTCGGAGTCAGGCCGTGCTATCGCATGTACTGGAAGACGGCTTAGAACGACCCATAGCCTTTGCGTCATGTACTGTACCCTTGCGAAAGCAGAAAGGAACTACTCACAGATTGACAAGAAAGCTTTAGCCTTGGTTTGGGGAGTAAAGAAATTCCACCTATACCTGTTTCCACCGATACCTATACCACTTCACGCTGGTGACAGATCATGAGCCTCTGACCGCAATCCTCAACCCCAAGAAAGGGATACCAGCCATGACAGTTGCCGGCATACAATGCTACGCATTGTTCCTAGCAGGATTCAAGTACAGCATTGAGTACAAGAACACCACCCAACATGGAAACGCGGATGGATTATCACACCTACCCTTGAAAAAGGCGTACAGCAAGGAAGTAGCTGATCCAGCGGAAATTTTTCAAGTGTCACAGCTCGAATTGCTGCTAGTCAATGCAGATATGATTCGTCAAGCAACCCAGAGAGATCCGGTATTATCACCTGTGGTTGAACACACGAAACAAGGGGTGCCACCAGTCGGTGAAAAAGAATTGCAACCATTCTACAGAAGGAAGGATGAACTTACCTTACAGGATGGTTGCCTTATGTGGGGCTCTCAAGTGCTAATTCCACCTAAGTACCGGGCACAGTTGTTAGAACAACTCCATGAAGGCCACCCCAGAATCGTAATAATGAAGGCTTTGGCTAGGAGCTACATTTGGTGGCCAGGAGTGGCCAGGGAAATTGAACAAACAGCAAAAGGATGCACTGGCTGTCAGCTCACCCCGATCAATCCTAAGACTGCGCCACTTCATGCATGGGAGTGGCCAGCACGCCCATGGCAACGTATCCATGTAGATTTTGCTGGACCATTCTTGGGAACAATGTTTCTCGTCGTCATGGATAGCCACTCAGAATGGCCTGAAGTGATCCCAATGACTACTATAAGCGCTGCGAGAACAATTGAGGAACTTAGAAAGCTGTTTGCAACACATGGATTACCAGAACAGCTAGTTAGTGATATTGGTTCCCAATTCAGATCATTCATGAGGAATAATGGCATCAAACACATAAGGTCAGCTCCATATCACCCAGGTTCAAATGGAAGCAAGCATTCAAGCCAGCTCTTCGCGCAGCACTGACCAAGAGTTGCAATCCAGCCATAAACCTATGCGTGAGTTACCCGTAGGTCAAGCTGCCGTTGCCCGAAATTACCGAAACGGAGACAAGTGGGTTCCTGGAACCATCACAGGTCACCCTGGACCCTTATCCTACGAAGTCAGAGTCGGACCCAATACAGTATGGCGACGACATATCAATCAACTCAAGGAAACTGCAGTAACTCTGAGCGTTAACAAGGAACACTACACCCCACACCTAGACCCAGTTGTGTTAGTAGGAATTCCACCAGCGACATGCAGCGTCGGAAGTGAATAACCACAACCTCCTCCTGCGAGTGGTATTGAGGAATTACCAACCATAGACATAGATCTGACCAACCAACCGACCAACTCTTCTAGCAGCCAGAACGAGATCATGACCAGCAGTTCAGCTACATCACCACCTAGGTGATATCCCCTTTGGCTGCGGAAACCCCCTGAAAAACTAAACCTATGAAGTGAACTAAACTAAACGGAACTCATACATTTTAGGTTAGCTGTGAATTTTGGGGGGGGAGGAATGCTATATCAGGCATGCCGACCTTCGGTATCTGTCACATATGCGCACGCATGCCACATGCATACCTTGTAGATTAGAGAAATGAAATGAAATATAGATGTTGAGTTTGTGTCGAGTTGTAGTCTTTTGTGTGACTTAAATCCACGATACGCAACACTCACGCAGAGTCTGGGTTACACAGAGATGGCGTGTGTCAGCGAGTGGTCCTTGTGGTCTACAAACCTGAGCCAAGAAACCACCAAAGAAGTGCTGTAAGAACAGCAATGCTTTTAATGTGAAGTAAACAGTAAAAGTACCTTTGAGGTAATACAGGTGAGTCTTGTATAAACCTGTTGTAAAAACGGACAAAAGTTAGTCGTAAAGCTTACACTGTGAAGTGACATCAGAAATGAAATCCTGGCAAATTCGAACTGGGCAAATCATCTTCCAGAAAATGCATGGGAATCTTTGAGCAGAGCAAATAACGATCGAAATTTCGCTCAAATGTTCTAAGTCATTTATATTTATCGAACAGCGCAAATTTTCACTCAAAAATTCAAAGCCGATTTTTGTTCCGAGTGAATTGTCGTTCGAAAATTCATGTAGTTGGAAACGTCGAAAAGTCAAGAAAAGTCGCGAATTTCGGGGAAATACGTTTGCATTACTTTTGCACAATACTGTATCGAACTGTGCTTGGCAAATTTGCAGTTGTATATGCGCATATCCGGCTTTTCAATATTTTCAAGTTTTTAAGTCAAGAAACCGTAAATGTGCTTCTGTTAGTCTTCTCAGGAGTTAAATTACCCATTCACATCAAAAATTCCTTCCAAAACTTTGGAAAAACTGTAAAAACATCACATTTCGTGGACAACCGGCAGCCACTGTACTCTAATGGCTGATAGTATACGAGTAGCTCAGCCAATCAGATTACAGCATTTGCATTAGTATACTAGTGGAATTCTACTAAAACTCGATAGAAACATGGTACATGTTTTCTAATTCTTTTAGAAAACACTGTGACGAGAAAACGGAAAACAACTTGTATCACGACAAAAGAAATTTGAATCCAGTCCGTTGAGCGCCTTATCTGCTTACATTAACGAAGCAGCAGTAATAGAGCCATGCTATTGTATGCATAATAAAACTTAAATCGGTTTGAACAATAGTGAATGGCTATTATTATAAATTTTCTGCTGTGGGATCAAGCAAGATATATCAAATCTGATAGTGTGATTGGCTCCAGTGAGCATGCAAGACTGGGCTATCTTACCTGCTCAGGATTACCAAGATGGTATTCTTTATGTTATCCAGGAAATCCTTTATTAATCAAGCTTGTTTGGTGAATATGGTTGGATAATGTCCTTTGATCTGTAGCAAATAGTTCTTTAAAATGAAAGACAGTATTTGTTATCATTTTGTCAATTTCAGCCTTAACAGATGTACATTGATGGCTAAAAATAGTGAACACCCTAAATGAGACCAGAATTAATGGGTCTCCTCAGCTTTTTACAAACGGCTAACTTAATAATACCATTAGTAAAAATATTCTACCTTCACATTTCTTATTTACTCATTCTTCATTTGATAGAACCTAGCTTATGAACTATCCAACTGCGACCAAACAGATGGGGCGACAAAGTATGGAGTAGTTGCACAGTCCCTTGTTAGTCCATTCATACTGAAACACCGAGACAAAGATGTCAAAGTCTATGCTGCCTGTTGTCTTGCTGACATTCTTAGGATCTTTGCTCCTGAAGCTCCTTATGGTGAAGAACAGTTAAAGGTTATTATACTGTCATTTTTCCATTGTTCTTTAACTTAGTTACCTTCTCAAGGGATGAAACTACAATTATCAGTTGAGTAAGGCTTGAAGGAAGTTTGGTGACCAGGTTTTAACATTAAACATATCTTGTTGTCATAGGCAACTGGCTCCATTTTCAGCAGCAATTTGTCAGCCTTTGACCCCATTTGCAGCAAAGTATGCAAAATTGCAGGCGGCGATAGTGTCACCATTGGAAAGTTTGAAAGTTGCCTGTCACCAAATTCCATTGGGTCTTTCTCAACTGATAATCATGTGCAGGTCTTACCATTTATTTCTCTTTTACTTAATAGCACCATACTCCAGCTAATAGGTCCACTGAGGCATGTAGCCTTGGTTCACAGCATATATCTATCTTTGATATTGGGCATCCATGTTATGGTCAATAGACACCTGTCAATATAAGGTATCCATTGACCAGTGTTGCATGACCATAATGCAGGCTCAGGTTTAAAGCTCATCGAGGCCGCATGCTTTGTTGAAACTGACTGGGTACTGCCACTGTTCTATTGGATCACAGGGTTAAGCCATGTTAACTTGCTGTAATCAGGAGCTCCACTTTTCGACATGGCTAAATCTTCATATTATTACATGTAAGTCTATTTGCTGAAAGCTGTACACTGAAACTTTGAAATTATTGGATTTTTTCAGTCAGTGTTTTCAATGATGGTTAACCAGTTGAAAGGCCTTGAAAATACGAAGTCAAGCCTGTCCACAAAGTACTTCTATCTTTTGGAGGTATGTTGTCTTGATGATAAAAACATTGGTTTGATTTCTTGCATTAATTTATAATACAGTTAAACCCTGATAACTCAAATTGCCAAGGGAAATTGAAATTACTTCGAGTTATCAGGATTTCGAGTCATAGAGGTTTTGAAAAAAAGAGCAGAAACACTGCAGTGTTTAGGGACATACAGTACCGCTCAGAAATAAGCGAACTTCGTATATGCAGTCTAAATGTGCTTATGCGTATAACTATAACGCTTATACGTGTATGACAATACGTGTATACGCATTTGACTATACGTGTATATGTATATGCGTATAGGTATTTCTTTGTTATTCACCTCTAACTGTTTCTTTTGTGAAGTATTGTTGGACAAAACAATAACTAGCTTTGTTAGGAAAACTCAAGAAGCGAGAGCCGTTCGATTACAGCCAAATTTGCATATTGTAAAAACATCTTCAATGAAGCTATCATATTTCCAATCTAGTTCGCTTTGCAGATTTAACAATTAGCCACCGGTCGAGTAATTATCACTGCCTACTTGCAGCGACTGCTTGGTTCTCCCTGTTTAGGAAAAGAATATCATCCACAAAGCATACATCTCATTTTACCGTGAAGTTCACAGGAGACACTCCAATAAAGTCTAGCAATGCCGTGTAAATAGTGTCACAGCGGAAAAGTCGCATCACTATCTTTTTATTGTTTTAAGAGCGAGCAATATATCCAAGCGAAGTGTTGTGTTTAAACAATAAGCTTTCTCCCACCCCAAGGAGTTTTGGTTCAGAAAAAAATGGTTCGTTCGTGGAACACGTTCGCGACACATTTCGCCGGCTACTATTCCTGCGAAATATAGCACGGGGTTGTAAACAACACGTCACTTGTTTTCAGCTTAAAAAGCATTGTTTTCACATCTAAGTTCGTAGATTTAACAAGAGTATCACTAAGTATTGTGAAGCAAATTGACTAAAGTTTTCATTCACAGTAAACATAAATAATGAGCCAAGATTCTCAATAACTTCGTGCCGCTGTTGGCGTGTTCTGCTGAGCCGCTTTTGCGTCACCGGAGAGGAAGTGAAATAAAATATCTCGGTTGTATTTGGTGTAAATTGGTGATTTTAAACGGTGGAACGATCTATATCCGTAGAAACGATGTCTTATCAGAGTTTCTACCATGCACTGTGAACATTTATTAACTATTTAATTTTGCAGGATAAAGTTTTTGCTTTCGGTATGTGTCGGTGAGTCGCTTGCTAATTGTCTATTGATGTAAGCATCACAGCAAGTACTGAAAATAATGATATCTCCAGTTCTATGTGGAATAAATCAGCGATTTAAACGGTGAAATGATCTCTATCTACAGAAACGACGTTTCATTGAAGTTTTTATGATGTCCCGCGAACAGGTATTAACTTATTTGCAATATAAAGTTTAATCTTTCAGCGCGTGTCTGCGAGTTGCTTGCTAATTGTCTATCAGTTTTAAGCGTCACGGCAAGTAGTGAAAATAATGATATTTTCAGTTCTATTCAGCATAAATCTGCGATTTAAATGGTGAAATGATCTCTATCTGCAGAAATGATGTTTCAATGATGCGCCGCTTACAGGTGTTAACTTTTTTGCAATAGAAACTTTTTAACACGTTTATCATTTGGTACACGCCTCAGGGTCGCTTGGTTATTGTCGACTGAAGCGTCATACGGCAAGAAGTGTAGTGAAAATTTTGATGGCGTCTCTGATTCTATTAAGCATAAATCGTTGATTTCAACAATGAAGTGATCTCCATCTGCAAAACAGTGTTTTATCAAAGTATTTATGATGCACCATGAAATGTTACTGCCATGAATCTTGTCGACAGGCGACAGCTAGTTGTTTTTGTCTCTGCCGTTTTTTGAAGCATCATGACAAGGTGTGAAATGGTTCTGTTTGGAGCAAGATGAAGTCAATGATTAAAATGAACGGTGAAATTTTCTGATGGAAACCCGACTAGAAGTGTTTCTGGATATGTTGTGTAATGAGAGTTTATTGTAATAAAATTATTGTAACGCTACAGAACGCATTCTATATAAAAAATAATTTTGTGAAACTGTGGCTAGTGCTACTGTATTTGGCACGTAGCAATTTAGTCAGCCCATATAATCCCAGTATTACCGGGCCATGGAAACAACATTCAACAATAGTATTACAAAGAAATCAACAATAAGCTAGCTCATAAATACTAATGAGCATACACGTATACAAAGTATACATGTATACGCCTATAGGCATACGCGTATATGCATAGGCCATACATCTATACGCAAATAGGCATACGCGTATACCCGTATGGGCATTCGCGTATGGTTTGGTTCGCTTATTTTTGAGCGGTACTGTACAAATGTGTGATATCGACAAAGGTCAATTTGTCATAATATATAAATGAGATTAATGTAATCTTCCTGTTAATTTTTTGGCTCATTAGTCCGCAAAAGTTGAGTTATCAAGGGTAAAATTACAAAGAAAAGTACCTGAAGGAAAGTAAAAATGGCTTCGAATTATCAGGGTTTCAAGTTATAGGGGTTAAAATTACAGTGCAATGTAAATACAGTGTATATGAGGCAAATCCAAGGGAATCAGTTTTGGTTTGAGTTAACAAGGAATTCGAGTTACAGAGGGTTCAAGTTTTCAGGATTTAACTGTAGTAAGGAGATGTCACATTTGATTAACCCTTGCTTTATTTATTTTTAGAGTTTAGCATTAGTTAAGTCATTCAATATTTGCCTGGAGATGGACTTCCAAGACATTATCCTGCAGTTATTTAAAATGTTCTTCCAAGTTGTTAAGTAAGTGAGATTTTTCTGCATAAAATATAGTCTTTATCTCCTTATAAGATGTTCATTCAAGTACTGTGAATTTAGAAACCAAAATTTGATAGTTCTGGCAGCACCACTATAAAATATCCCATGACTGGCATGATTTATCCTTTAGAAAAGTGTTTATACAAAGAACATTACTGACATTGCAAGTAGGATATTTGTACAAAAAAGGCTATTAAAGTTATTTTATATTTACAATATCATTTTTGACATGGAGTTTTAAAATGGACACCTCTTGAAAACAAATGCGATTCTTGAATAAGTGCCACATCACAAATTCTAAATTTTGAACAAGTGCCTTTGTGCTTTTTCAAGTTCCTACTTTTAACGTAATTCAATGGAATCAGTCAATGGAAAACTGACAAGCATGTGAAGCTGTAAGTGAATACATGAAAGTTGATATATTTGAACTGCAGAGAATGATATGAAGATATGGTCAATCGTTGCATGTATGCACACCATGGCCAGCTCTCAGTTGGTATAGCACTGCTCCAGTATCGCAGAGGTCAAGGGTTCAAATCCCATTCAGGCCTGAATTTTTTTCAGGCTTAAGTTTCGCAGCTGCTTAAGTTGTGTGTATAACTACGATGATCAATCGTATCTTCATATCATTCTCTGCAGTTCAAATATATGAACTTTCACATATTTACTTGTGTTTTTCACCTTCTGTGGGTATATTATGAATTCATAATATGGCCAACTCCCAGTTGGTTTGATACCTCAGTTTGGTAGATCACTGCACTGGTATCGCAGAGCTCATGGGTTCTAATCTTAATGCAGTTAAATGCAATTTAAAGGAGTTAACAACCAAGAGTGCCCAGTTGCCTAAGTCAGCGGTCTTAAGCATGCGCATGCCCAGTGGCGGGCTACATCGATCATGTGATTCTTTGGCGCGTTCAGTTTTTTCCCTTTGTGCTGGGTTCTGTGGGCCATTTTCTTTGGTTTTCCTCTGTGTTTTTTCTTTTCTGTGAGCAGTTGGTCACTGTTGTCGTTGATTTCACGATCTTCCGTTGTTTTTTCTGTCTGTTTTCTTCGAAGGTTTGGTCCACATGCCTTGCAACACAGCGAACAGCATTTTGGCTTCACTTGACCAGTCCGGTCCTGCATCATCCCTGAGTGATTAATCCGCCTCTCCAACCACATCAAATTCCACTTCTTCGTCATCCTTTACCTTGTCGCCCTCTTCGGTCACACTCTCAGTGGAGAACCTGTCTCAGGCCCTCGCCCAGGCTCTTCAGCAGTCGCTTCCTCAGATGTTGGGGGACTTTCGGGAGAACGGAGTGCTAAACTCTACTTCCAGCAGCTTGTGAGGCAATTCCAGCGTAGCCCCGTTCACGACCAGCGTGCTGTCGACTTATACATCGACTTCGACTGCGTGTCGTTCATCGTCTTTAGCAGGTAGCGTGACTCTCCCCTCATTTCTTTCCACTTATTCGTCTGTTTGTATTCCCGTGGTTCCTCGTGCTTCTCAACTGCCCGCTCTGGTGTTGTCGGCACTATTCTTGTTCAATTATTCATTGGTTCCTTCAACCAGCATCCCAACCTTGGTGTCCTCGGTCAGAAAAGCGTTTGTAGTTGGCCCCAGTTACGTGCCAATTTCGGGGAAACTGGTGGCCAAAATAACCAGTGGTGCCTTCGTTGAGCTTGCAGATCTTCTAGCGGAGAACATACGCGCCCAAGAGGCCAAGCCTCACACTTACTTCCAAGGATGGTAAACTTCTTGTTGCCCCTGCCAAAAAAGGGTGGTAGAGATAACCGATATTCTCACATGGATTCAAGCCTTTACCATTTACCAGTGGATCTTCTGCAGTACTTACCCTTCTTGCTGGCAGGATACTACCCAATACAAGTTACTTCCACACTCGTGCATCTGGCACTGTCACTGGCCAATCAGGAACTCGCTCGACTCCCCTACACCTCAGCCTCATCAAACGTCCTACCCAAGCGTTCCTTCGACCCCAATTTGGAAGCGCAGATTTTGGGGAAAAAAAAAGTTTGAAATGCCAGCAGAGTTGTATTTGCTATAAGCAAACAAGGAAAAACAATCAAGGTTTCGAAACACCGACGCAGAAATTGCTGCCATCTTTCACATTTATCTAGTCTAAAGAAAGCGAAATTTCATTTTCTGTACCTTCTTTTTTCGTTTGAAATTATGACATCTTCAACTTAAAATGCTCTTTTGACACGATTTTTCAAGATTATCACTTTGAAACACGCCATAAAGTTTACGAACGAACGAACGAGTGCTTAGTAGCCAAGCTTTAAATGTGGGGGGAGTCTGGAACTGGGCCTGGGCATCCTCTGGTCATCATGGCAAAATTTACTTTCGACTCAGCTGTACGGGGATATCACGTCCATTAAGTTGTTTGGAAACCTGCAATAGGCGAAAAACTTCAGGAGATCAGGAGTTTGACAATGAAGTGGACAAATTTGCTGTGAAAGTGGTCAAAAACAACAAAATAGTCGGCCATTTATCTCATGAGCACGTGAATTTTGTGGCATTTTATAGCACATGGCAGAAAGATATGCGTGGAAGTAACTGGCTGTAGACATCACTGCAAACAGCTGTGTGGAGGAATGGAGATTCCTTGTAGGTTGGTGTTTAGTTGTTCGAGTAAAGTGAAAATTAATCGCTTAATTAAAAGAACTCGTGGAGAGCAGGATTCGCCGATAAACACTCAAAGACACAAACGGCTCCTTTAGGAGCCACCACTCATGAAAAAGCAACAAACTCTCAGTTTCTTTTATGTTTATTTCTTGGCAACTTAAGAAGTTTTATGAATATTAATTAGGTTTTTGCGATCTCCTTACACAGATGTATCTGTGGATAAGCCGCACCCTTGTTTTTGGGCTTCAATTTTGTGAAAAGAAGTGCGGCTTATACATGGACGTTTACGGTACCTTTCCATGGAGTTAGCTAAGGGTCGCGTTGCAGGCCCCTTCTCTTCCGCTCCATTACCTCACCTTCACATCAGCCGTTTTGGACTCATTTCCAAAAAACACCAGCCAAATGTAAATGGCGCCTGATTCTGGATCTCTCTAGTCCCAATGGTCACAGCGTGAATGACGGCATTAAAAACGACCCTTTCACAGTTCAATATATCAAAGTAGACAATATTATTGATGGAATCATGTCGCTCGGTTCCAGCACCTTACTCGCAAAGTTTAATGTGGAAAATGCCTATCGCATTATTTCCATCCACCCTAATGATTGCTATCTTTTCGGCATGCAGTGCAAGGCAATCACTTTGTTGACATGGCCTTTCCTTTTGGTTTGCGTTCAGCACCTTATATTTTCTCTTCAGTTGCGGACTTGGTAGAGTGGGTGCTCAAAAGACAGTATGGCATGAGCTTTCTCCTTCACTATCTGGACGATTTTCACACCCTTGGTCCTCCTAGTTCTCAGACATGCCAACAGAACTTAGACACCTGTATCCAGCAATTTCAGGATTGGGGGATTCCCCTTCACCCCGACAAGTTGGAGGGCCCTTCCACTTGACTGACCGTTCTTGGCATAGAACCCAACTCTCTCCTTTTGCAGGCCCCCCTCCTGCCAGAAAAATTTGATTGTATCCACACACTCCTGCTCTCCTGGTCACTTAAACGCCATTGCTCACAGAAGGAGCTGGAGTCTTAAATTGGCAATCTTTAACACGCATGTAAAGTTGTCCCTCCGGGTTGCACCTTCCTCCGCTGCATGATCAATCTGCTCTCAGCCTTTCGCAGAGGTGACCATCCTATAAGGCTTAATAAAGAATTCCACTTGGATTTGTTGTGGTGGCCCGAATTCTTCCAGTCATGGAATGGGTACAGTTTTCTGTTGTCTCCTCGTTGGGCTCCCATTCCTGATCTCCACTTCTCCTCTGATGCTGCTGGCTCTGTTGGATACGGGGCTATTTTAGGTAGAGACTGGTTCGCGGGGAGATGGTCTCCGTTGCAGATGCCCTTATCCATTGCCTACAAAGAAGTTTTTCCGATTGTTCTGGCAGCGTCCCTGTGGGGACACCAGTGGTCTGCAAAGCGGGTGGATTTCTGCTCGGACAATCTGGTCATGGTTGAGGTCTTGCAGTCCAGTACATCACGTAATTCGAACTTGATGGTGCTGCTTCGTCACCTCTCCCTGTTGGCAGCCCAGCACTCCTTTGTGTTTACTGCTCATCACGTTCCTGGAAAATCAAATGCCATAGCTGACACCATTTCTCGTTTTGAATTTCACGCTATGGCTATGTTGGTTCAAATGGTTCCTTACTGCCTGCCAGCGAACAAATCGTGATGCTCTTTTGATCCCACATAGCGGACCGTTTACATCACTCTTCAATAAAGCTCTCTCAGCGATACGATCCTTGCACATTGACTTTGACCCTTCCATCCATTTAACCTTTCAGGATTTACAAGTAGATGCTGAGTTTAATCCTTCCAGCCTGTGGGTGCACATCAAAAGTTCTAAAACCGACCCTTTTTGCCAGTGATGTTTTATATACCTGAGGCGTGGTCAGGCCCCTCTTTATCCAATTTTGGCGATCCTGGCATATTTACATCGGCAAGGGCCCTCATCTGGTCCCCTTTTCATCAACACCCATGGTCAGCCTTTAACTCGTTCTCGTTTGTCTTCCTTCATCCAGTCTGTGTTACAGGGAGCGGGAATCCCTGGGCATTTTTCAGGCCACAGCTTTCGCATTGGTGCTGCCACCACAGCCGCGCAGTGCGGCATTCCAGATCACTTTATCAAGACCTTGGGCAGGTGGTCCAGTGATGCTTATCAGCTCTATGTTAAGACCCCGGTGGATTCAATCTTGGAAGTTTCTGGGAGGCTACTTCAATAACAGGTACCTTGTCAAGAGAGGTAGCGTACACCTACGTATAAGCGCCTTCAGGTTTGGCCATTAGGGGCTCGGGCGTCTCCCAGCCACCAGCTCCTTTCTTCTCCGAGCCTCAGCGCCATGGCTTGGAGGTCCCTTCAGCTTGGTGTGGGGGCTCATGGCTGGGTTGTGCTGTTGTGCCAGTCATGGGGGCATTATTTCAATCTAGGGGCTGGCTGCCAATAGTGGAAGCCCCTGGATACTTCAGGCATCCAGCCTCCATTTTAGTGATGCAGTTGTTAAATGCAGTTAAATACAATTTAAAGGAGTTAACAACCAAGAATGCCCAGGTGCCTAGGGCAGCGCATGTGCATGCCTGGTGGTGGACTACATCGATCATGTGATTCTTTGGCGCGTTCAGTTTTTTCCCTTTGTGCTGGGTTCTGTCAGCAGTTTTCTTCCCCTCCCACCCTTCCCTAGGCCTGTTGGGTTTTTCTTCACTGATGCTTTTGTCAGTGTGATGGGTGCCTGTTCCTTTCCTTTGGTGTGGGGGCTCATGGCTGGGTTGCGCTGTTGTGTCAGTCATGGGGGCATTATTTATTCAATCTAGGCACTGGCTGCCAATAGTGGAAGCCCCTGGATACTTCAGGCACCCAACCTCCGTTTTAGCGATGCAGTTGTTAATTTGAGCCTGAATTTTGTTCAGGCTTTAATATCACAACTGCTTAAGTTGTGTGCATAACTGATGATCAATCATATCTTCATGTGAAGCTACAGTTGAACACAAATATTTGTTCACATATGCAAGAGATTCTACCAAGCAGTCATGTAATATATAAACACTAATGAGATACCAAACCATGTCACTTTTACTGCAAAAGGAGCAATTTTTTTATGTAACCATAGCTACAATGATCTTTCCACATAGATTATGAAGGTAACATGTTATTTTCACAAAAGCTCACTTGGAAAACTTGAGTTGGTGTTTAGATAATAAAACTAAGTATGTTAAGCCCATATAGGAAATGCTTTGCTATCCATCCTGACATTTAGGCATGTTTATACTTGTCTTCCAGTGAGAATCATTCTAACAAGATTGTAAACTTCATGTTGGACATAATGTGTCCAATCATTCATGAAGGGGAATCTGTACCTCAGGAACTTCTAGACACAGTGCTTGTCAATATCATCGAGCCACAGAAGGTAACTCTGCTGATCATTTCCTTCCTCTGATTTGTGGTTTTTATAACAACTAAAGTAAAGTTTCAAAGTTAAGGTGAGATTCAGCATAGGATTGCTTCACGCAATTCATTGTTTTCATTACAATTTTGAAAAATTGCTCTTTTTATATATGCTATAGTTGTAAAGGTTTCTTACACGTTTCCTTGATTAGCTATAGTTGTAAAGCTTTCTTACATGTAGGTTATAGCATATCTAGGTTACAGCATTGAGGGTGAAGCCGACTTAGTTGAGATATGGTTGCCTTGTGCCAGTACTGTTTTTTTGGCTATTGCTCATCAACTCTTATGTTAACAACCTGTTTCATTCAGAGTGAAGACCCTGTGGCTTATAAACTAGCAAGTGAGTTCATTAAAAGGACTTCATCATCTTTAGAACCTTACTTACAAATGGTAAGATGTACTTTATTATACATTCTCAGTAATATTTAATCTATAGTTTTTCTCAAGCTGAAATTTTTAGCTGCTTTATTATAAACTGCAGAATGGGAAAGTGTAGTTATTTTGCCCAAGTAGATAATACATTATGTGTGAACAATGGACCAACTTCAATAAAATTATAATTAAAATTGAACCTAAAACAAAAGACCTTCATACAAGGCTCTGGAGAATAACTACAGAGTTTGTGGGGTTTATCTCCTGGAGCCTCGTGCTGAGGTCTGTTGTGCATGACAACTTCACGTCGCTTTAAGTGTGTACCCCAAATTCTGGGGTCATTAAGCATTCATATCTCCACACTATTCTTACTCATCACTTATTCATAATGATGTTCTGCCGACAACACGGCATGTTTCCGCAAGCTCTTTGATGTTGGTGAGATATTTTTCTTTTGTTAACAGAGAAGAAATAAAACCCTAGGGACTACAATAATGTCTGCTTGATTGATTTTAAATTCATAGAATGTGTTGCCACAGCTAGTGCCAGCATTCTTGCCAATTGCAAACTTAAACCAGATACCTTTATTGACGAAGGGAGGTTTTTGTCAATTACCACCGAACGACCGGTCACATTGGTCAATATTTACGTTCTCAGTGAAATTTTGGTTACAAAACGAGAGAATCGCATTTTTTGAAGGCAGTAAACAGCCTTGGAACTTTGGGAATAAAGGTCGAAATTCTACATAATCACCTTTTTAACTTTTCTGAGTCAACATTTCGATCAAGAGAGGGTTTATTTTTCCAAAGTAAACACGGGAGCACACACATTGAATTTATCACCAGTTACAAAACTTGTTGCGTGTGGCAATGCAACTTTGATGTTGAACATTTTTATTTGCTGCTCTTTTCTTACCTTATTTTGTTTCTTGTTACCTTTGCTTTAACATTCTCTGCGTAAAATCTTTTCGACTGATGGAACAACTAAGGCAAGCAAATAATCGCGAAGCATACGCGCATCGAGCGTGACGAGTGTCATGGGATGTGACAAGACACGGCAATTGGTCAGTTTTAGACAGTTGACATGAGAACTGGACAAAAGTTGTGGTGTTCTTGCTGGCGAAGCTCGCTTGGTCAAAAACAACTGCTGTGTTTACTAACAAGAGTCCGGAGAATTTCGTAAATTATAGGAATGCCTCGACAGCCGTTTGACGATAGAGGACTCTTTTGACCGATGTACTTGGCCTGAAATTTTGAAGCCGATCTTGATACATGACAACAAATTCTACAAAATCAATGAAGCAGTTCTTCTCGCTCTTGGAATAGTAATTCCCGTGAAGAAAAAGGATACAAAGATCTAGACAATCTTCTTGAAAGACACAGTAAGATGAAGATCTTTTTATTGTTCCCAACGTAGCTGCATAGAGGAAAATTATAAAACTCACTGACTTTTTTTAAATACAAATCAAGGATTTTTAATTGAACTTTCTTTATTGAGCAAAGAAAGAAAAAGTACATATTCAAATACATATTCTGGGAGGAACAGATAACATGAAACACGACAATGTTGCAAATAAAACTTGCTGGTGGCTTTGAATCGAGCACTCAGTTGGCTTCAAAAAGAAAAGAATCCTCAATGAAATCTCTCCTTAGAGCTCCTCAAAAGCGTCTAATTAAAAAGTTGTGGTCAGAAGAAAAGTTCAAATCCATTAAGTAACCTCGGCATTCACCACGCATCGGCGTCTGTTCACGCAGAAATTAACTATGGCTGCCGCTCTACGAAAAAATCTAATTTTGGCATTCCATGACCAAAACAACTCGTTCAAGATCTCTTTTTAAAGCTCTTGATATGATCTGTATTAAAAAAACACAAGCTTAAGCTTACAAAATTTGAAAATACGCTGCGAAGAAGCCAAATCTATAAAATGTCTGCAGTGATTACTTCATAATTATTCACACGTCGCGAATAAAAGGATACGTTCACAAGTCAGTTTGCTCATGGTCCCTTAATTGCAGTGTTGTTCCAGTCTTTTGAAGTCTCTTTGAGGACCCCTTCCAAAATATCTCACCTTTTTCAAACCGAATAAAACCGAAATTATTCGAGATGCTTTCAGATGCAACCGAGAGGTATACCCAAAGGAATAAACTGAGCCTACAAGCTACAACATCCAGCAGGATAAGCCATTTCAGAAAGACACATTTAAAGCATCGTGGAGTTGTAATGGTTTGGTTGAATTTAAATATATCAAAATTGGTCTATTAAATATTGAAGGGTTATGCAAAAATACAAGTTCTGTTTCTTATAGTTTTTCAACAGTTGTATTGCACTGGGAAAGACGTCAGACAGTATTCTAGCCGACAATATTTATGACCTTATACTGGAGTTGAACAGAATTTGTCCAAGTACACTTTTATCAGTGGTGCCACAGCTGGAATTTAAATTAAAGGTGATTATTAATCATATTATATTATGATATTAGAGCAGTTTTCAATTGAGTGTCGATAGTAATCAGTTAATTATTACTTTGGTTTTGGTTTTTTGACACATTTGAAAACCACTATATCATGGAGCCATTGTGGTCTAATTATTAGCGCACTGGACACTGGTTTAAGCAGTTCAGGTTCAAGTCCTGGCCAGTTTCATTGCATTGTGGTCTGGTACTCTTATAGTGACTCACTCCATAAAGGTTTAGAAAACAGCCCTAAAAAAATATGCGCTCTGATTGGTTAAGAATTGTGATTCTATAACTCGATGGAAACACAGAACTATCAGGAGCTGTTTATGTAATGATGGTGCGAACAAAGAGAATTTAATTTGATGATCAAAGTAAAAAGGTTGTTCTCCTTTCATTGCGATATTTTGTAAAAGAAATTGAAAATGTGGTCTGTTTCTACTGAGGTTTATATAGTAGCCCAAGTTATTTCACATTTTGATTGGTTCTTGCGTATGATATATTAGAGGACAGATGCACAACTGGCGTCATAATCACAGAGTTTTCCCCTCTGTGTTTTAAAATGGCGGAAAGTTTTGAGAATTCAGATTTTTTTTGCTAGGCAAAAGATAAGGTACAAAAAAGGCTTGCCGTGGCATTGAACAGGTTTGAGAAACAGGAAGAACGAAGATATAGCCATTTCTTTTAGAAAAAGATTCAGAAGAAATACTCGCAGTCTCAGTCGGCAGTTGAGCGAGACTATAAAACCAAGCACAAAATTGGTAAGCCGAGAACCAATGCTTAATCACAAATTTAACCAACCCAACAAACAGATTGTTTCTGAGATTAATTTTTTTAAAAAAATTGAACTTTTCCCAGTCTGAAAATAACTGTTGACAAACTGATTGATGTCAGGAATGAAACGTCAAAACATTAAAATAAGTTAAAATAAACACATTACCTTGCTTCTCAATGTGAACGTTCCAGTCCATTTCAGGGCACAGCAGTAAGCTAAGTATAGCTAACCACAGCTCACGGCCAACTGTATCGCAGCTAAAATGGGTCTCCAACACTATATCAAACTGATTTAAGAATCACCAACCACAGAAGTCTAAAATTTCCACCATCATTTACAGTCTTTTCATTCAAAACTCGAATCAAATGGCCTCTAGGTTGACCGAGGGTAATTTTTAACTCCTGCACTTTTAAGAAAACGACAACACCTGCAATTTTGAAGGCAACGTCCAAGCTTTTCGGCTCACAGGGCTGCTCTGATGACAAAAATTGACTTGATTTTTCTGGCATTCTCTTCAAGATTTGTAGATTTTGCAGGTCAATTCTGCTTTCGCTGTAAATTCTCATTCAATGAGGAGCAATGCTCAAGGCATGTTTGACAGTGGTGTGCTTCCTGAACCAATCATAATTCTTTGCTGCGCATAGTAACCAATGAAAGTGCTTCATTTTGTATAGATAATGGATTATGTCAATGGCTTTTTTCGTGGTTGCCAAAGTGGCCAAAGCAGGGCCTGGTTTTCACGTTATGTTGAAATATTTTGAAATTAAAAAAGCTTTATCAATAGTAGTTTGTTTCATTATTATGTGATAGAACGCTAGTAGATTTATACTAAAACGTGTACGTGTTTCTATCTCTTAAAGTGCTACTATGATAAAAAAATCATTTCCTTTTTTCCTTTAGATTTTGAAAGGGTGTTCACTAAACAAGTCCTAACTGGCAAAGTTTCGAGCTTTGAGTTTCATCCTAAAGGCTGTTTATTTGTGTGTAAGTTTTGGATTTCACGGTCCACCATCACTCGCGTTCAAAACTGACCAATTATACCTCATAGGGTTGGGGATCTTGAGACATCATTTACTTACTAGCTTAAAATTTCCACACGTAAACACAATTTATTATTCATGCAAAACACGGGTTTAAAGTCTGAAAGCCCAAAACTCCCGTGGTGCATATTAATTCAGCCACGTGCACACACATTGCATTCATGAACTAGTGAGTCGTTGGCGTCATTTTCTCCTCGACCCAGCTTTTGGAATCCAAAGACAAAAAGAATTGTGTTTTTGGTTGTAGTAGCACTTTAAGTATAAATGGATACCAGTGACCTTAATATTATCCATTATTGTTACCCTGACTGAAGTACATGATTTCTTCATAAAGTAACGATACTGAAGAAAAATGTGACCTTTTACGCGAAAACGTTCCTTATGGTTAGCCATTTTTAAATGGATAGCCGTTTCTAAGCCATTCTTTAGCCGTTTGAACGGGCTGAGATACCATTCGAACAGCTCAACCTATCTGTTCAAAAAAATAGCATCCATTCGAACTCGTTTTGTAAAGTTGACCTTAATTAGAACTCGTTTTGTAAACTCAGTCTTCCGAATGCACTTCAGGCAATTGTTATGCTAATTTCTTGGACTGCTTTGTCAGTTCTTTGTGTATGACTCATGTATCAGTCGAGGGCGATTTTTTTGGGCTGATTTTCTGGTTGTAAAAGGTCGACTTATACACGAGTAAACACGGTATCCCATTCGTGTTT
>CM042754.1:2880993-2930832 GCA_022496165.2 Catalaphyllia jardinei | reverse complement strand
TTTTTTTGGGAAATGCATGAGAACCGGAAATTGTCCTTACAAATGTGGAAAATCATCCCTCCTTGGCAAAACCACTAATAACGCCTTTGCCGTATGATGGAAAGACTTCTTGGGACAACTTTTAAGTTCAATTTGAACTGATTGCAGAACTAAATGTCTGGAATACTTGGCTATTTACCTCGCCACGAGTTTGTCAGGCCGCGCACAGGCCGTGCTGACTGATTTGGATGCAAACTTGAGAAGAAACTGTAAGGCCCTCGGGGACGTGTTATTGTTGTGGTTTGGTAACGGTGGCAAATTGGAAGTGTTTAGATCACAACTGAAAAGCCGCGTCAGAGGAAAGGATGAGAAAATTGAATGTCCTGCCTGGAGTGTTCCACCTGGAATGGAGCATATTAGCTCATGGGGCCCAAGAAATACCAGCGGAGGGAATTGCTAGTCCTGTGGCTAGCCTTGACATTAACCAACGAAGACGGACCAAAGGGCCTAAGTTTTGTCCCACATCGTTATCAACGGCCCCTGCATCCAAGAGCTGGTACTCTACGTGGAAATGGAGATCAGCTAGGACTATACATCTCCAGTAAGGTAGAGGGAGTGGACATCAAGTTTTTGGTGGATACGGGTTCGAACATAATGATTCTGAGCCCAGCGGTGATTGTAGAAAATCAGTGTACATAGGCGACCATTGCTTGAGGATGTTGAGAACTGTATGATTGTAGCAGATGGCAGTGCAAAACCGTTTCGTGGCAAGGGCACATTCGAATTGGAAATAAAAGGCAAGCGGGTTCTTCAGGAGGTGTGGGTTGCAGACATAGAGCTGGAAGGGATCTTGCATATGGATTTTGTGTGCCGGTGTAAATGGATTGAAACCGGCAGGGGGGATGGAGCTCGGCGATCATCGATGCTTGAGGGTGGTGGTCAAGGATACAGTGTTAGTCCGAGCAAATAGTGAGGTTCTAGACAAGTGTGATGGAGGCCTGGCAATTCTGGAACCTACACTGGATTTTGTTCAGCATAGCAAGCTTTTGGTAGGCAAATCGCTTGTCAAAATCGATGGTCTTATCCCTATTTGTCTATTCAACCCCACGTCATGTGCAAGGTGGGTCTACAAACACTCTAGCAGCGCTTTGTGAACCAGTAGACGATGACCAACCTGATGGAGAACCATGGTTCAGGCAAACAGACGGATGTACGACTTGCTCGAGAATCTCAGCCAAAGGAATGGGAATGCCAGGATCAGCAGAGAATTGCTAAATATAAGTACAGATGGCTTGGATGATAAACAAATTGGAGTGTTGACTGACCTAGTCAATGAGTATCAAGATGTGTTTGCCACCTCTAAAAACCCTTTTAGCCGCACCAGCATAACTCAGCACAAGATTGTCACAGGGGAGTCAAAACCTATCAAACAAGCACCGAGGTGACTTCCACTACACTTGAAGGTAAAGGCAGAGGAAGAAAAAGAGAAAATGTCGGCCAAAGGCATCATTGAGCCGTCATCAAGTCTATGGTCTTCTCCTGTGGTCCTGTGGTCCTTGTGGCTAATGGGGATGTGCCACTGGATGGGGTTGCCTTTTCACGACTGGATTGACTATCACAGGGTCGCATTTTCAATAGTGTTACTAGAATGGGGTCGTACATTTTCTGATTTTTGGGCTAACACAGTTCTTCATATTTACAGTTAGCAATTGTACCAGAATGTTCAAACAGTAGGTGAAAAGTAAAGTGTTCTTTATTCAATTTAACATAAATATAAAGTGACTAAGTTGGGATCGTGAAAATTACATATTTGCCCAAAAGTGACTAAGATGGGGTCTATAATGGACCACAGAATAGACTATAATGGGGCTGGGGCTCTGAGAGGTTAGCAGCACATACCCAGCAAAAATTGACCCAAGTACCCCCTCCTGGGACTTACATGTACTGAATGAATGTCTTAAGTTTCTAAAAGGATTATCTTTATGACCTCAAAAGTCAAAAAATTAAAGTAACTAGCCAGCAAAAAGAAAACATTATTGCAATTCTTTTTTTGCATACTAGGGTTTTTTTCTTTTTTGTTATTAAACAAATTGTCACAACTCTTCCCAATCTACAAGAATAGATTTCCTCCAAAGAAGCGGTCAATATAATGAAGTAATGCTGCCTCAGGATCAAAATAACCTGTAATTCATACCTATGTCCCAAGCCCGGGGAAGGAAAGCACAATTCAGTGGGGTCAAATTCACGCCCCCCAAATACCTCTTTCATTTTCATTTGTTTTATTTGCAGCTTACCTTTCATGATATGTACAATGTATTTTGTTTGTTAAAATAGAATTGCAAAACTCAAAAACCAAAACAGCAATATACATTTTTGTTTATCCTCAACGTAATCTTGACTCGCTCTTGGTAAAAGATTGCAGTGCAGAAAAGTTCGCTCCTATTTATTTTGTTAAGTATTTCTGATGACGCCTTCATTCGCTACAGGGGGGAATGGCTTTTCTATGGCAAAAACAATGACAAAAAAATTAATGAACCTTTGGGGCAAGCTGCCAAGCTGCATTTCTAATTCTGATGGGTATTGCCTGTTGCTCTGCAAAGGTTTCAATATAAGGTGCAGCAAACTGCTCTCTGTGAATTAAAATCAAATTCTCTCAGATGCAAAATTTTGATGTTCAATTGAATATCTGTCGCTTGAAAACAAAGTGCTATTGGCTGTGTCAACAGTGTGTGGTCAGCTTTGTTGCAATGGGGCAAAATGTCCTTGTTTTCAATATTTTGTGCAGCATTTGGATCAAACGTTGGAAAAAGTTGCCAACACATTGAGAAACATTTTTCATCCATTCTTAAACATTTGTTGAACATTGTCAACGATTTTACAATGGACTGAATAACATTACAAGTGCATTTAGAACCATTATCAGTGTGGTGTAATGCATTATCAACGCATTTAAAATGCACTGAAAATGCTAAGAACACTATTTTCCTTAAGCCCCGTTTTCCCAAATAGAGTCACATATATAGTTTTGTGATGTAATCCAGGAAGTAATGTAAGTGTAGTATGTTTTATGTAACAATCAAAATTTCACCAGTCATTGGACCAGTTGATCCACAGCACCACCCAACTGACCAGTACATTGGTGTCCAGTGTGGTTCAGAGTTTGCCGCAATTATATGTGAAAACCAAGCTTCACTTGTTGAGTTGCATTGGTAGTTTATCCCAAGCAGTGGTGACATTGCAACAAAACGGGAACGAATTGATGCTTTACAGGAAAATAGCCGGATTAGCATCGACCGAGGAGGAATCTGTTGTGTTTCTAGCTAAAGAAAAAAAGAAAAGGAGCAAGCGAGTGGCTCAGTCAGTCATTACCTCCACCAAATGTAGGCATAAGAAAGCCATGGCTAACCAGTATCTATTCCAGTAGAGATGGCTATTCCTTTGGAAGAGTGGATCCATGATCAAGCCCCTTCCCCATCACCACATACACTACATAACGAAAACACCATGTAGAAAAAAACAAGGATCCAGACATGCCTCCAGAAGCCATCTCGCTCTTGGAAGAATCATGACGTGTTGCACACCTTGGATTTGCTCTGTGCCTTCTACCAACATCAGTGGTGGTGTTACAGTCACATGTACCGTGTTTTCAAGGTCCGCCAGGGTATCCTCAATGGGTTGGCTTTACTAGTGGTGGCTGCTGGCATGATTGCTTGTTCAATCTTCAAGAATACCATTGTGGTGAGCTGTCTGGCTGCCTGGGGAAGCGTGATCAAAGGATGGAATGATTTCAAGAAACTTCCCATCAAGGTGGACATGTGCCGATTTGCCTACAACCATGTATGCCAAGACCTTGACCAAATGGAGAAATCACATACGAGGCATTCCATTAGAGGAGGACAGTTTTCTGATCAAGATGCAGACCTTTGATGACACCATCACCCATTTCTCGCCACCCATGTCAGATGAATGCACACAAAAGTATCGCTGTCGTTTTCGATATGTGGCCGTGGAAAGCATGTGTTTTGCTGATGGATGTCCTCGCCAACCAATTTTGAACATGTCGCACATCCACTTGAAGGATGTGCGACAACTGCACATGTGTGTTTAATGATGTTGTACGTTGTTGTGAAAAAAAAGGTCGACACACATGAGGGCACAAATGGCTAGGATGTGATGTTTATCAACAAACACCCAACCCACTGAAAAAAGTTATAAAAGGTAGTGTACAATGTACACTGAGAGGGACATTAGTGATGAGAGGGACAAGCCGGAAGCCGGTTAATACTAGCCCAGGATTAAAATTTATTCGAATTATGACTTTTTCTTCTATACAAATGTTTTTTGCTGCTTTGTTTTGTGTTTATAAAACTCAAAACAGAAAACCTCACCGAAAAGTTATAAAGCTCAAATCTTTTCCTGGGTTAGCTTAATTGGGCTCTGAACAACCAAAGGAGCTACGCTTTTAGGCTGGTAAATAAGGTGGTATGATACCTTCAATTGGCAAAAAATTTGAAAACTGACGACCATCCTTCTTTCATGGCCACCCCCTTGTGAGCCTGCATACACCCATCCGACCACCCCCCACTGATCAGCGATCAAGCCCATGAGAAAAGTCACCACAATTGCCCCATGGCCACGAGGTGGTGGCAGGGCCTGGGTAGTAATATGATGTCATTTTTCTCAAACTTTTATTGGCAGCCATCTAGGGGGCGAGGAAGGGGCTGGCCTACACGTTACCCATAATACCACTAACACTGAAGACTTTTTGTCTGTTTTCAGATAAACTACATGAGAGACAGCGTGACCCAGATGAAAGAGTGCGACAAGAAGTGGTAGTGACCATCTGTGAAGCAGCATCAGAACATATCAATTCTATTTCTGATCAGGTATTAAAAGTTGTCACCAACTTGTGCAGTTAAATTAAACAAACATTTCCACAACGAAAAGAACTTGGGCGAAATTGAATTAAAGTGATAAGTTAAGATTTGTTATCATGCAACAGGAAGTTTTTGTTTTTAATATATCTCTTCATTTATTACTGTGTGTGCTGTAATTGGTTAGTTTAGAAGGCTCTACTCTATGGACGCCTAAAATTTGATGGTGTTTTTAATGCCAAAATGTCATGTGATTTATTGCCTTGGTCTCCAGTTATACTAAGTAACTTGGAATCAGTTTGTTAGACGTATATTTAAGAAATAGAAAACATGTACCGTGTTTGTATCGAGTTATACAAACACGAGTGGAAGTTTGGGAGAACGAGAAATGCTGTGGGAACACGAGCCGCAGGCGAGTGTTTCCACAGCTTTTTCGAGTTCTCCCAAACTTTCACGAGTGTTTGTATAACTCGATACAAACACGGAGTACATGTTTTCTATTTCTTTTAGAAAACACCACGATGAGAAAAAGGAAAACAACTTGTAACCTTTGATTATCAAAATGTAAATTCTCTTTGCTCGCGCCATCACTACGTCAACAGCGCGCGCTAGTTCTGTGTCTACATCGAGTTATACAAACAGGGTTTTTAACCAATCAGCGCGCGTGCTTTCTTAGGACTGTTTTCTAATACCCTTTATTAAGGACGGTGCCTACTAAATACAAAGGTTTTTGCACCAGATTAGGGCCACATGGAAAAAGTACATCTTTACAAGAGCTATTGAAATCCACAAAGGAAAATAGTGGTAGCTGTGCATTTTTCAAGATAATTAGCCTTAAATCTAAACAAAAATGCTGACATCGACATTTTTTCTGAAAAAAGAGGGAAAGGATATTTCCTCGCAGATTTCCTTCGAATTTGCCTTTACATACAGAAAGGGAAACACATTTAAAATGATCTTTAAACTACATGGCAAATGGTAACATTAAAACCATTTTTGGTACATTTTTAATAACAAAATCATTGCAAAAGGCGTCTCTGACAGCCTTCTCTGTGTCAGCTAAAATACAGTCTAAATACCTTTTCCTCACAACTAGAAACTAGTCACATGTTGAATAGACCTGCCACTTCCATTTCGTAACATAAAAATGTAGAGGTAACCTCGCGTTTTTTAAAGTTATTGATCTTTTTTGAAATCTTTTACAATGCTCGTTACATTTTTTCCGGGTTTTAGCTGGAAGACATAAACAGTTAGTGGGTAGTGATGTGCTGCCATTCAGATGTTCCTGGTTTAAGTACTGGTTCATTAAACTTGATTTGGTCACAGTAGGGAAATTTTGCTTTAATTTTAGTCAACTTGGTGGCATAGTTGATTGCATCAATGTCAACCCCAGCATGCGTGCTTAAACCATTGCTTGTGTGATGCGCAAAACTAACAAAAGTAGGCACCGTCCTTGGGTTATGGGACATTATACCATGCTCTTCAAATATGGTAAGCATAAGCATGATTTTCTGGGATTTTTTTATTTTTGTTTTAGTTTAGTTTTCTGTTTTTTGGGGGGCAGCATTTTTAATAAAACAATTATTCTGTTCACGTTTGTTGGATAAGAGGTGATTGTAACCAATTGGAAGCTGTACGTCTGGTTGCCTATCTATCAGCTCATGTCCAATGCATGCTCATTGTTAAATAATAATTTGGGGGATATAAGAGAAAGGTGCTAATCTTTTTTGTCTTCCTGGCAGCTTCTTGATGATGTATGTGAAAGAATGAGAGATAAGAAGGTGTGCTTATAGTTTTTAGATCACAAGGGTTTAGACAGGGTTATGTTGACAGGCATGTATCTTGATTAATTTGGTTTTGTATTAAGTCAATCCATGGGTTTGTCCTTTCGTGCTGTTTTTACATTTGTATATAATTCTATTTATATTTCCTTTTACGAATAGTGGCATGTCAGGAGAGAAGCAATGATGTGTCTTGGGAAATTGTACAAGAAAGTCACAACAGGGTCAGTAATCTAGTGTAATGTACCAAGAAGAGAGCTGAAAATAATTATTTTTTAAGTCAGGAGATTAGAATCATGACAAGAAAATCAAAGCAATTTTTTCTTCTTAAATGGACTTCAACTCAAAAACCATTTTTTTATAATGGCTGTGTAATTTTTAATCCGAAGTTTTAATCTGATGTAGATTTTTTTAGTTTTTATGTCATTTTATAGTTATTTGTACTTAATTGTCATTATTTTCTACAATTTAGTTTATTATATAATGGCCTCTATGAATAGTAGTCTTTTTACCATGTATAAAAACTGAAGGATTAAGTTAATTCTCGAGTCACGTTTCAGTGACCTGTGTACCGTATTTATTTACCTATAAGCTGAGCTATTTTTTCAGAAATTTGGACTTGAATCAACCAAAAACATTCCCAACAAAGGGGTTCAGCTTGTAGCTGAGAGTTTGATCCATTTTTTTCTCTCTCAGCTGTGGAGAACTTGTGGAAATGTCACGCAAATTCTGTGATCGGCTTGTAGCCAAGTCAAAATAAATGAAACACTAAATTAAAATATTAAATTAAAATATTAAATTATCACTAAATTATAATATTATAAAGACAAGATGAAACTGTTGGTCAATGAACTTTTATATATTTGGTGGCTCCTAAAGGAGCTGTTTTTTGAAGAGCTTTCAACTGATAAACAGTTTACTCGCCTTCACTCTCCGTCTCAAACTCGTCTTCTTCTTCGTCAATTTCATGCGCCTCTTCATTGTACAACTCATCGTCCTCAGTTCCATCCAAAGAGTTGGAGATGCCACAGGTCTTGAAGGACTTAGCAACCACCTCCACCGGGATCTCTCGCCATGCTTTGTGGACCCATCGAAGTACTAGATTTCTCAATGGTGCCTTCTTCTTTCCAGCCAGAGTATAGTTGAACGGGCTGTTGATCATCCATGCCAAGAATTTTTTTTTCTGACATTATCTTTGAACGGCTTGTCCAAGCACTTGTCTAGTGGCTGCTAAACAGGGGTCAGGCCTCCAGGGATAACTGCTACATCAATTTTCCGCCGGCCAAGGTCTGCTTTCACTTCGTTGGCCAAGTGAGCTCGGAACGAGTCCCACACTAACAGCTACTGTTCATCATGAGGGGCCTGCGGCAAACACTGGCGAATCCATTCCCTCACACCTTCCTCATCCATCCACCCTTTCTTGTGGAAAGAAACACTGAGGGTCTCTGGAATGACAAGATCTCTCGGACGCCGGACGTCTTTAAAGATGGCCTTGGGTGGAACTTTTGCAAGTGTGACAGTGAAGCTCCATTTTTCTGCTCTGCAGCTTTTTACCGGAACCATTCAGCTGCCAGTGAACTCTCGGCGAACGCGTTGATGGAAGTTCAAACCGCATCGGTGTCTCATCCATGTTGTAGATCCTGGATAAAGGATACCCAGCTCGTTGCCTGGCTGCTATGATGAAGCGGTGGAACTGCACAATATTCTCCTCCATGTCTTCTGGCAGTGGCTGGGCTAACGTTGTCTTCGCACAGAAGCTCACAGAGTGTCATCGTTTCCAGTTCTGATACCAGCCAAGGGAAGCCTTGAATACAGGATCAGTTGAAAATTCTTTTGCCTTCAGGTGCAGCATCAACCCACTCACAGCAAAACCTATGAAAATAATTGAAAAACCATGTAAATGAATAAAATCCAAGCGATTCCACCAGACTGTTTACTTTGAGCTGACGAACATTGTTAAATCTGACTCGCGTGTGTTTATGCTCGTGCTCGTGAACTTGTCTGCAGCTTATCAATTAATTCTTCACTCAGCGCTCCTTTTTTAACAATTTCAATACAAATCAGCATCAAACATCTGCTCACCTTGATCTCTTTGCTCGGTGAACCACTCCAGTAGCTGCTGGTCTAGTTCAGGATACTTTGGAGTAAAGGGACCCATAATTCTGCATTTCGCCGACATCTTCAGCTCACCATTAAAGAGTTTGGCCTGATCTCTGCACCAGCGACGGACAATGGACTCACTAAGTCCACACTCGCGAGCAATCTCTGAGTTGTTTTCGATTGCTTCCACTTCAGCGACAACTTTAAGCTTGAAAGCCATATTGTAAGGTGAACGGCGTGCCTTTGGCATGATGAATAGCGAGCGATAGATTATTGACTTCTGTAAGCAGTTTGTGATGATAAAAATCAGTCTGGTGGCTTTCATTGAAATACTTTTTGCTTTATGGTGCAGTTAGGATCAATTAGTATTCACAAGCACAATGTTTTGCACTGATTGGCTAATTGTTTACAACTAATAAAACACTCTTCATTGTTGCTAAAAGGTGTGAGTTTATTCTACACAATAACTTTTGACATGTTTCCCGAGAGGGAAGGTTTCTTGAATGAACACTTGAGTAACTTTTTGTTAAGAAACCTTGGTCTCGGCTTATAGCCAATATTTTTCTGATTTTTTTTCCCGAAACCTTTCACCCACTATCATGTCTCACAAGTTTAGGGTCTCGGCTTATAGCAAAGGTCGGCTTATAGGTAAATAAATACGGTATTTTAAGATTGAGAGTATGATTTCAAACTTCATTTCCTTCTCTTTCTCTTTTTTCCAGTGCCACAGCCAACAAAACAGCAGCTAAGAAACTATCCTGGGTCCCAAGCAAGCTTCTTCACTGTTATTACTTTAACACACCAGAAAACAGGTAAATGGATTTTCATTTTGTCCCATTGTTTTAATGTCACAATTAGGGGGACATCTGGGTTATGTATCTCCCATGGCCTCATGCTATCCTTTACATTTGAACATGGAGCTCTATCTAGCTAATTATATCCTCCACAGTATAACGGCATCCAATTAGGTCAACTTACTGGTGCAGTTTAATTTTAGTAAGCATTTTTGTGTCAGATCTTTAGGATGTCCAACATGAAAAAGCATGCAGAGAAGGTTCTGTCGGATAACCCAAAGGGCTAGCTGGAAAACTGATTTTCTTGGCACTGAAATTGTCCAAGACTGTTTTTGCACAACACAATCAGCATAACTTGGCACTTTCTCTCTTCAAATATGTAATCAGTTTGCATGTCATTTGTTGTGTTAGTTTCAAATAGCTCATAGGTTGTTTACATGCCAAACCTAGTTTAGGTAGAAGCAATTCAGTCATAAACACTGCTAGTTGCAGTCACTACTTCTTCCTCTAACTGCCTTTAAATTTGTCTCTTTTAGAAAAGTACTTACAGAATGTATATTTGAGGGAGTTTTTGTTTAGGGCTAACCTCCTAACTTCCTTTTCTAGAAGTACTCTTTTTCTTAGTTTTGTAATATGCTTCTGGAATAAATAAAATAAAGTATTATGTAGTAATGCTTGAACACTTTGGATTTCTCATTGAAATAGTTTTTGTTACCAACCACTACCATGGTGTTTTCTCAAATTCTCATGTTTTCTCCCAATACTAATTAAGAAAATCTGTTTTTATCAAGTTTTTGCTACATGTAAGTATTTTACCACAATGATTGAATATTCATGTTTATTGTGTGTTACATATTTCAGGCTTTGTGTTGAAAGGATTGTAATTGGATGCTTGGTACCAGTCAGTTTAGATGCTGACCAGAAGATGAAAAGATTGTTACATATTTACTGCAAACTTGATGATGCAGCAGTAAGGTAAAATAATCAAAGACACATCCCTCCCCTATTTGTCTTTCCTTTCCTTCTCTGTCCCCCTCCTACAGCCTTACTCCCCTGCCTCCAAGCCTCCTTCTCCCCTTATCTTTTTCTGTTTTTTTTTTCCTCTGCTCTCTAGCCCTTCTTTAGTTACGTTCCTTCTTTCTTCCTTCTTGCCTATCTGTGTGCCTGCCTACCTGAATTTTACCCTTCCTGCCCACCTGATTTCTAGCCTTTTGGTTTTTTTTTCCATTCACTCCTCTTTAGGTGTACCCTCATCTTTCCAGTAACCTTTGCATAACCTGTCTTCCTTTGTGCAAGGCATTATCTAACACGTCTCTATTTTCATTCCATTGCACACCTTTCAGTGAGAAATTAAAGTTCCAGACACAATTACAGCCATTTTGTGATAATTATTGTCCCTTGAGAGATTAGTGTAATAATTGTTGCTTTTTATTGTTTACTATTAAGTGCCTTCCATGGAATTCTGACTTGCCAACAAAGGTGAGTTATGAGCTATATAGCCACTATTCCCCAGTGTACAAAACTGCCTAATGGTGAGCTTACCTAATGCATCAGTCTATTAATGTTTCTTCTGTTTTGTTAGAGTGCGCTCAGACTTTGCAGATCTCATTGAGTTGTCAACTGGAGAGGAGGGAAGTCTCTTTTATTACAAACATTGTAAATGATTTCCTGTTTTGTTTCATATTATTACAGCTGTATCTTTGTCTAATCTTTCATTGTTGTGTTTTCCTCCCCTCAGGCACAAGATAACGAGACACTGGTGTTGTCAAAGATCATTTCCCTTGCAAGTAAGCTGTAATCTCAACACAATTCTTACTCCTTGATTCGACTGTTGCCTATTGTTTTAAGTCATTCCTTGTAAAGAAAATGATATTTTGGGCTAGTGCCACTATTATCAGAAACTACTTTTAATTGCCTTTAAATCTGTGTTCTTCTTAGGAGCTTTCCCAGATGCTTTTAAATTTCAAGAAAACCTTAAGAAACTCCGAAAGATGATGCAGGAGCCTACGCTGAGAGAATTGCTAAAGACATGCATTAACCCCGATGTAGGATGTTCAAGGGTTTTCAAGGCAGTGGTATGTTTATTCATTACATCTGAATGTGCAACTTATTGTTTGACTTGCAGGGCTCGACGTTGCGACTGGATTTGGTCCGCTGGCGACTAACTTTTCACGTGTGGTCTCCAGTCTGGCCACCACCATTTTAAGTCATTATTTTATTTAAGTTCCGTGATAGAATGAATGAATGAATGTTAACTGTAAACCACGAGGAATGTCCAGACCATGTAATTTCTTATCGCTTTCTTGTACAAAGCCATTTAAACCGCCTTTGTCTCTATTTTATTTACACACGTAAAGCCAGTTAAAGCTTACGTCTGTATGCACGTAAAAATTACGTTTACGTCCATACGCACTTAAAAATTACACAACTGTGGAAATTCAAAGCATCCCGGAGGTGGAATTTGTTCCTAAAATGAGATTTTTGCCAAAAGAAAAATTCTTTACCATTTGATTGTAAACTATGGTCTATCCATTTCAAAAGAACTAACATTCGTTATTACATTACAATTGAGTATCGTATGTTGTAGGAAAAAATAGGGAGTTAATTTAATTTACAAACGTTCGCATAATTATCAAACAGAAACTGAATTAATGAAGCGACTGTATTTGTCACTGCTTTCTTATGAATAAAATTATAATTTTCCTTTTCAATATTTTGTAGTTCCCAAAGAGCATGTGAAAGAAAATAAAATACATTGCTGGTAGATCGTAAACAGCCCAAACGCAAACCTCAGACACACGCATTAGCTTTTTGTGTTTTTTGTAGAATTGGATTTCTCCTTGTCTCATTGAAACACAAAAAATTTCACATTCTCTTCAATTAAACTATTTTTAGGTTTTCCAAAAAGCAGTTAGTATTTTGGTCATTTGATGTAAATTTAACTTTCCTTCCAATCATGTAGTGTATCTCAAATTTAGCAAAAATAGCTGACTTTTTTGTATTTAAGGATGTTTGCGTGAAAGTAATTATTTTAACATTGATTTTTTCCTGAAAATGTTAACATTGATAGATGATGAGTTAGTAATGTCAGAAATGTAAAAAAATGAGGGTCACCAACTTCGTTTTGGAGAGAACATGCTCGGAAGAACACCTAAATTTGAGTAAATCAGGCTTGGTCAGCAAAGAAGGACACAGTGGCTGCAAATCCCAAAATACTGCAATTAGAACTTTGAAGGGAAATGTTGTCTTCCAAATATGGTTTAAATGGACCTATTAAGCGCATTAAGTGAGTGTAACTGCCAAAGGTGAATCCTTTGTAGCCACTTACAGCAACGATTGCAAACCCTCGATCGAGGAGAGCTTTGAACTTATGGGAAACAACAAAAACCACTAACTTTCAAAATGTAGAAATATAAAGCTGAATAGTGACTTAAAGCGAAATGCAATGAACGTAATAACTGAAAACTTACATTGTATTGGCGCTGTAGGCCACGAAAGGGCAACTCTATGTAGGTTTGTAACAAGATGTATTCTTGTTGACATCAACGGTGAAACTGAAAACTGCTCTGCGCGCAAAAACTTAAAGTGCCACTACGACCAACAAAACAATTCTTTTTTTTTGGATTTCAAAGCTATGTTAACTAAACGCTAACTGACGCAAGTTTTAAGTTCTGATTTTGAAAACACACATGTTTATTTTAACTGGAATTTTTTTACTTATTGGTCTACCATCAGGGGCAGAGCCAGGATTTTTTAAAGAGGGGGGGGGGGGTCACACTATGTCAAAGTGAGGGTACTCACCAAATTGTCATGTCGACCTCCACACCTTGTTTCGGCTTAATGTGACATGTTTCAGATGAGCAGTGAGAGTATGGGAAGGACAACCCTACAAAATAACTTCTAAATCAGTTCGGTTCTCACTGCTCATCTGTCAAAATATTTTTTAATAAAAGGCGGTTTGGATGACGAGTGGCAAAGGTGTTGATAATCGCATCAATGTCAATTGCTCTGCCATACTGGATGTTCATCATTGCCAGACCTGACTGTCTCTCAGTAGTCACCGTGCTTCTTAAGTACGTCTTCAGGCATTTTAAAGTGCTAAATGACCTTTTGCCCTCCGCGAAAGTAACAGGTAATTTGCAAAGAATGCGAAGTAGGACATTTATGTTGGGAAAGAAAATACGGTCGATTTGTCAGCTACTTCTGACCATTTGCGACACCAATGAACAAGCTCAAGGTCAATGACATACGGTGACACCAAATCATCTCGATGAAACTGAGTTGCTGGATCAATTGTGGCGTTACTTAAGCTGACCAATACTTCAGGTACCAAGCACATCTGTTTGAAAACATTTGGATTTCACTGAAGTACGTGTCCATTTGGGCTATAAGATGGTCCATCAGTGGAATGCACATTGAGCGTTGAAAGTACTTAACAAATGTGGCAGCTGGAACGTTATCACGATGTGGTTGTCTGTTGGCAATTCTTGGTACTGCGGGTTCAACAGTCATGTCTTTGCCTAGTTCAGTGCTTGCTTTGTACCACCAATTGAAGTGAACCTTGATCTGCTCTCTGATAGCTTTCAGATCTGATTTTACAGAACCAAATTGGGTGTAAGCCTTATAGATGTCACTGTCACATTTCTGCAGTTGTATGCTTAGTGGTTTCAGGACAGACAAACACTTCATCACTGTCATCATCATCACTATGAACTGGAACTGAGCTGTGGCTGCCAGAAAACCATTCGCCTTAGTGTGCGTTTCCTGGTCCCATTGCCAGGATCTGTCCTCGTCAAGGTGAACACGTTCATTTGCCATTACTTCCAGTGTCTTGACAATTGCCTTAAAAAGGCTGTGAAATACCTTGAATACCTCATGCCTCTCCACCCAACGAGTGCGACAAAGACTTATTAGGTTGATCCAGCGTGTGTGAGGGCATATGTTATTAATAACGGCTGCTAACAGCTCGTGCATTTTTTGGTGAGGACTTTAAAAAAGAACATATTTCATTAACTGTTCCTATCATGTTTCTTATCATTGGAATGTCACAGGAATGTACAATGGCAAGATTCAGGCAGTGTGCATTGCAGTGTGTAGACTGCTTTGGGGCTCTTTTGTCTGATAAATGCCTGCATACCTCCTGCAGCCGAGGACATACTAGCTGTTCCATCATATCCTTATCCTCAGCAATTGTTTACATCTAATGACCAGCTTTCAAGCTCCTCAAAGATTGATGTTGCCACAGGAAGGGGTCTCAATGATCGCCAAGTTAGCAAATAAATATTCCAGTGAAGGAAATGGCGACCAGACGCAGTGGAATGTTTATTTGGTCAAAATTGGGCCAAAATCTCCCGGAGATGGACATAAAAACTTTTGCAAGGATAAAGAAAGTAATTACGTAAATATATTATCGGGGTAGTAATTCCAGAGCAGTATGTGAAAGAAATTAACAACCTTTCATTTAATTTTATATGGGAAGGAAAACCAGCAAAAATAAAAAAGACCATTATCAGTGACATTAAATGTTCTCTATATTTACCTGTGTTACGTCACGTGTCACACACAGTGGGCCTGGGCTACCTATGACTCATCTAGTTCGTGTCGCGCAACACGCAGTCAGACACAGTTTTCTAAAAGAATTGGTGATTGCCAAGACTGCTAAGTATATTTGAACTACTGGTGAAATAAATTTGGCTTGAGGTTACAGTATACCTTCAGAACGGCAATTTTATTCAAATTTTGATTTTCCGGTTTAAGTAATGATCCAAATGAAATCTCTACTGTAAAAAAGAAATCATTGAAAAAGATTAAATATTGGCAGAGAAATGGCAGTTTTAAGTTTCGGCCAGAAGTAAAAATTACCTGTCTGATTGACACATTTAGCGTTGTTTTCTGAAGTCAATTTTTTCACTTGAAGTGGACACTGTAAAGAGCTAAAACTCATAGGGAATTTGTCTGATTGCCCCCAAATTTTGACAGTGGGTAGATTAACAAAAACAACAAAAATGTGTCTGCGAATTTTTTCTTTTGAAATAATTATTGTTTCAACAAAGGTGGTTTTTGTACAAGCACTTCACATTTTTCTAATACCAGTTCGAAAACATTCCATAACTTTCACTGCAGCTGAGTATGGCAAAACACAGACACCGTTTTTTAGCGCTTTGGGTCCTGAAACTGAGGAACAAATTAAATTAGCAAAAGACAAAATTTGCTTTGACTAGTAGCTTTGAAAAGGTGATTCGGATGCTCACATTTAGAAGTCATGAAAAATTCATTCTACTCCCCCTAGTTAGGATGCTAGTCCATTGTAGGGTTACCCTTTGCATTAATAATTATTTGTTACCAGTTAGACTTGGGTGGAGAGAGGCACTGAGAATAAAGTGTCTGGGCAAAAACGCATAATAATGTTCTCAACAATAGCTCAAATGTGAACCTTTTGATTTAGAATCCATCGCCTTAACCTGTAGGCTAACATGCCTCTTGCAATGCTTCTATGCTTTTTCAATGCAGGGAATCTTGGTAGTCCAGTTCAAGATTATGAATACAGCTACCTGATTCCTAGGAATTAATGTTTCACATTGGTCTATGTTTTACTATTAGTTTTGAACTATCTTTGGTTTATTTGTTGTATGTTTTGGCCCGACATTTGACAGTGGTATCTTTATTTGGCAGAGTGATGTTGTATTAAAGGTTGGATCAAAGAACCCTATCCTGGAGACACTAAAAGCTCTGCTGGATCGTGCTGCTCCTCTTCTCGTAGATGAACAATGTATCAAGGAGCTCTTTAAGCTGGTAAAGGATGCTGTAGAGGGGCTTTCTGATGATGAGGATGACGAGTATGAATGGCATGAAAGTTCTGGCTCAAGTCCTGTTGGGAAAACAGGGTTGGCATTACTTTTGGTAAGTCATTCTTTTCAATCATCACTGCATGCATGTTAAATGATCTGTATTTTAAAGGATCAAAGATTCTAAAGCCAGATTCAGTTATATTAACTGTTATCTTCAGTGAGTAGCCTTGTGTTTGATAACTAAGTTTAGGAAATAGCTTAAAGGAAATATGTTGGCTGTTCGGTTAAAATATATGGTATTGTTTTGATCATGATCAAAGTGGTTAATTCGCTAGATCGATTTCATCACATAGGCTAAGACTTGATCGAATCATTCGGTTTTAACTGTAAAATAAATTCGTGCGCCCACAACATTCACTCGACCAACTCAAAAATGCTGGTAAACCTAGAATAGGGGTTTCTCCGCCTGCTGTATATGTTTTGTCACCAGATGCGAAATCAGAACGGAAACATAAAAAACATTTGTTTTATGGCTTTGCTTCTTTGTAAATTTGCCCTGATTACCCATAATGCCCCTTAGAGCGTGAACCGGTCTATTGGGAGGGCCTTCCAGACGCTGAATTTTCAACAGGCGACGATCTTCTTTGTGAGCCAGAAGGCGCCACAGCAAATCCACCCTCGCTGTGGTCATCAATGCAGACAGCACAGCTGTTCGCCTTTCCCCCACCTGGCGAAGACCTTCTCTACGACACTAACATGCAAAATGAAAGAAATGAAAGATGTAAAGGCCGCCAAACCCAAACCAGCACTCAAAGAGCAGTGGCAGTCTCCAAAGAAGCCCATTCTCGACTATCCCAGGCACCCTCAAGCAATTGGCGTTTGTTAAAGAGACACAAGCTCAAAATTCCTTAGCTCAAGCTCGCCAAAATCTCCTCGGCATCCTTGGCATCTTTTTTTTCTGTAAGTTTTTTTATAATTATCAGAATCCTCTACTTACAAAACAATACTAGCATTACTTACAGAAATTCCATTACTTACATTACGGGCTACTTACGCTACTGACAATACAATACTCTACTTTTTTTTTCTTTTTTTTTCGCGTTAAGAACAAAATTACATTATTACATTCTGCAAAAATTGTACATATACATATACATATACATATATGCCCATATACACATACACATGCATATATATACATACATACACATGTACACATACACACATATACATACATACACATGTACACATACACACATATACATACATATACATTTCTACTTAGTTGAATAACAAACAAGGTGAAAAAACCCATTTCTTTTTGAAAAAATTACTATTATTGTTTTTTAAGCTTATAAAATGTTCAATTTCATAGTTCATTTTCAGCCTAACCTTAAATCTCTGTAAGTCTGGATACCTGTGATCTCTTCTGCAGTCCCATAAATACAATTTTCCGATAATAATAAAAAAAGTTAGAAGTTTTAGAAGTGAAGAGTTTTGAGAGGAGATTATTCCCACTACTACATCTTGAAGTGATAATTGGATCCTGTCATTCGTTAGCGAGAGCCAATAACACTCGAAATTGGACCAAAACAACCTTGAATGACTACATAGAAAAAGTAAGTAATGTGATGTAATGATGTAATCCTTGGCATCCTTGGCATCAGCTCTAGCAACAAAGCCATCTGACGAGATGACAAAGTCTATGGGCGATCTCAAGGCTACACAGAGGACTCGCTTTCCAAAGCCCTGGCCACATATTTTCGCCCCAGGTGAGCCCCAGCTTTATTCAGAGCTATCACTTCCAGTTTTTTGCCCAGTTACATCGCCATAATGCAGCAGCATAAAGGCCAACAGGCACAAAACGAAGCCTTCCGCAACCATTTCCACGAACTTGTGGTCCTTGCTAGCAGTTACAAGTGGTCAGCGGTACACGCTTATCACTTCAAGGTTCTCCGTTCGATCGAATTGGGCCTAGTGAAATGGGGAGGCTCGTTAGAATCCCTCAAGCAACCGTTCTTTATTCCATCCACTTTGCTATGAGACTGGCAAGGAAAATGGCCTACTAAGCCCTCTTCGTTTATCACCCGGTCCAACATCTGTGATGTCTGGTCCTGGTACGATGATTGCACCAGCACCTCTTGCCCTAAACAACATGTTTGTGTTGTCTGCAAACGAGCAGATCACCGCGCTCTTGCCTGTCCCAAAAGAAAAAATCCCTGTGCCTACTCGACGCCAGGAGACCACCCCTCGCGACTGACTAGCAACACTCTTTGTCTGGCAGTCTCTCCACCACCAATTCCTCCCCTCACTTCTCTGTCCCATCTCAACAACTCCACCCGCTGGTTGTGAAACCTCATCTCACCGCCAAGCTGATATCTATGCACACAAGATTGCAGTCTGCTCCAGTCCCAATGCTCACACCTTGGATGTCGTCTCTTCCAAATAGACTAAAGCCGCACATGTCGCCAACTCTGCATCAATCCTTGCGATGTACATCTCGGATTTTGTCACAACGATCACCTCTACATTGATATTGCTCTGCCGTTCAGTATTCGCTCTTCAGCCATGATGTGCCAGCGGACAACCAACGCTGTCTCCTCTACATGTACCACTCCCTCGGGTACAGCTGCACCAATTACATCAACAATTTTGGAGGGGCGGATACCCCAGACCCCTTCCACCCAAGCCTTCACTGCCCTCGGCGACCTCTTTACCTCTCTGGGCCTTCAGTCATCCCCAGACAAAGACTGTCCGCCAACAACATCTGTGGTCTTCCTTGGAGTCCAAGTCGATACCCTTGCGATGTCAATGACTGTGACATCAGACCACCTCAAGAGCTTTGTCAGCGTTGCTCTTCCTCACTTTTCTCCTCCCATATCTCGCGCCACGATTTACAGTCACTCCTCAGTGTCATGTCCTTCCTCACAGCATAACTCGATAGAAAGACCAATCTAGCCCAAGATGTTGATGCAGTGATAGTGATAGGAAAGAGAATTTGCATTTTGAGGATTTTTCATTCTCCCAAACTTCCTTGAGTGTTTCTACAACTCATTAGAAATAGGGTACATGTTTTTTTATGTCTTAAACATGGCAGTCAGCAAGGAGAGTTAAAATGTTAATGTGAATAAGTAACTTTTGAACTTTTTTAGAGTCTGGCTGGTGTGTTTCCATCACAATTTCAAAATGATGACACTTTTCAACAACTGTTGGTCTTTCTGAAGAACAAGGATCAAGAAATAGGTACGCTCAAAATGTAGTTTAATTTTTAATTGGACACCAATGCCTCTTGTGCTTTTCAAATGCAACTTTAGGTTTTTTTGGTATGTCCTCATTGTTCAGATGAATTTTGTAGTTTCCATGTCTGTTGTAATTTATAAATGTCAATTTTTTTTCTCAGTTGATCACTCCTTAAAGATGCTTGCCTTGACTGGAGATGGCATTGAAAAAGTAAACAAATCGTTAGCAAAGTGAGTTTTAATAGTCAATGTTAGTTATTAAATAAAGCACCTACTATGAACAGCTGAATTGCTTTCTCGTGCCAACTGACTGAAACTGCTGTTTAGATGAGGTAGCTGGCCTTTAATGAAACCCATGTTTTATCGTTTTTTTCCTCTACCAGTTACTATCACCCAGTCCTGTCCAAATTAGCAATCAAAGGAACTCCATGTCAAGCCAAGCACTCACTGAGATCCATGGCAAAGATTTCCATTGCTTCTTCTCAGCCTTTTGATCGTGTCTTTGCAGTAAGTATTGTAAAATGTAGAATGAAAACAAAGAGCATTGAAAAATTTAATCCTACTGTCAGAGTTCTAGCAGGGGGATGTCAGGGCTTGAAAAAAAGTGAGATCTGGTCACCCAGGACAAGTAGTAACCTTTCATTTTCACTTCATGGGAAAGGCATCAGGCAAGTCATGTGCCAACTCAATTTAATTCAAAAATAATTTTTGAATTAAATTGAACAATTATTGTTCAATTGTAATTTGAACTCTCACAAACATTAATTTTACAACCATAAAAAAATCATCTGACATACAAACTAAGACTTGCCAAAGCCAAGCAAAACTTGTCCCAAAAGTAAGATGGAATTCAAGTTTTTTTAGCCTTGGGATTATTAGGAGTGAGTACAAGTGTAAGTGGTTGTTTTTACATTTGCTCCAGGTGTTTTTATGCAGGTTGACTGGTTTCCATTTGATCACCAAAGGCCCAAATTTCAATTTGATCTTGACACTTGAACACTGTTTGAAGGTTCATGAGAACTCTGCTGTGTTTCCTTGGTGAATAAATAACATGTACAATTGTTTTGCATTACAGTAAGCTTGGCCAAAGATGGCATGTTGTGAGATAAAATGGTCAAGTAGCATAATAATGAGATGTCCATCAGTTGAGGCTGACTTTCTGTTGTGATTGTTAAGTACTTCACATTTATTTTCAGAACCTTGTAAGTTCCTTGAGCTATGATTGTCCTCTTTTGCTAACAACTCTAACAGCTCTTGGTGAGATTGCACTTTTGGCACCAACCCTGTTCGAGACTCAGAGGCCTGTCATTGTGCGAGATTTTGTAGTCAAAGAATTACTGATGAAGGACAGGGTAAGTCAGCACATTAACACTGATGTCTTGAAAATTCAAGAAGTTGCAATGAAGAGAAGTTTGTCATAGGTCAGGAAGTGTTCAGAAAAAAGTTCTTCAATGCTTGGTAAAAGTCAAAGAATTTTATTGAGTCAGACCAAATTTACATTGAAATAAACAATCTTTAATGGCTTCTAAGAACTTTTGAAGTTCTCTTCGTCTATTTTGTAAGTCTCCTGCCCCAACCCTGTAAGTATTTCCCTTAGATGAAAATTTTGTTTATTATACCCTGCTTGACATCAGGGTAATGGTGAAATGAGAAGTAAGTTAACCTGTTGTCAACTGTTTTTTCTGGTAATAGGTAGAGACAGTCAATTCTGATGAAAGTGAAAGTGCCTGGTGTGAAGACAGAGATGTTACCCAAGAAACACAGGCAAAGGTGAGCATGGAAGACATGATGCAAGGGATGTCATTGAGTTTTGAGTCATCCATTACCTTGGTCTTCACATCTGTAACAAACTTGTAACTTTGTGGGTGAATTCTATTGACAACATGCAAGTTCACCTGTAACATCAAGGTGTTACAGGTTATGGCTGTTAATTGGGAGTTTAAGCTTGAGCAATTTTGAGATGTGGACAGCACTTGTTGCTGTCAGTGTCTCAAAAGCGCGCTTACTTAAGCTCCATATGACATAGCTACATGTATGGTAGTTTTAAAACTAAGGAGACCACTGTCTTGTAGTGTATTGTACCAGGAAGCGAACATTCCGGTAGTTAGTGTTAAGCAGAAGTGTTTTGTAGGTATCCTGAGATGCTAAGTGATAGTTGTTGTCAGACACATGGCAGCTATGATGATGGACGTTTTTATATAAAGTAGTTGAAATCGTTCAACATTGGAGGTTGTTATTGTCTTTTATTGGAATATCACACCACCTCTCATAGTTAAGAATGGAAGACTTCGTAATGCCAAAGCTACTTTACTCAGTACTAATGCTGTTTCCTTTTACAATCCTTGTTAGATCAAAGGTATACGTCTACTAGTAAAGTGGTTAAGGGGCCGGGAAGTCAACCACAAACCTTCAGCTCAACCCGTGCTTAGATTGTTAGACAGCATGCTCTCTCATAAAGGGGATCTGCAACAGCAGGGATGTGTAAGGTAGATACTTGCTTGTATTGTGTAGTAGTTGTCATGGATTGTGTGGAAAATGACATGAGAAATGTACGTTCTGAGATTGCGTATAGCCTTGAAACAAAGTCAAGAAGTCTTTATCTTGGTCCAAGTGAAATCCTTGTTATGACAGCGAAAGGAAGTGAAGAGGAGTGATTGCAGTAACTTAGTTTTCTTCCCTTTCAAGTGCCGCTGATTGTTCAAGACTCCGTTTAGCTGCAGCTTGTGGAATCCTCAAGATTGCTCAAGAACCTCATTATATTGATTGTATAACGCTGGAAAACTTTCAGCGACTGTCATTGGTTATGCAGGTAAGGTGGTGCAAGAGTATGATGTTTTTGACTGTGTGTAATAAGACCCTTAGTGTTATCTTGCATTATTGTGACAAGATAAGGTAAATGTTATAGTGGTTTAGAGAATGAGCTAAAGAATTTTCAATCTCATCCAGGGCATGCTTGTGCAAGCAGCTTATCCAGATGCAGAGTTTTCGACCTGTAGTTTGTTTTTTTGTGAGGCATCTTTTTGTCTGATGCATCTTTGAATTAAGACTTGAATGTTTAATTGAATGTATTGGATGAGTCTAAGAAAACACATGGCACTTTGAAAAGATTGCAGACAACCATTTGCTGACTTGGAATAATCAAGAGTGACATGTACACTGAAATCTCTCCTTTGAATATACCAATTTCATTGTATTAAAATTCAGCCTAAAAAATATGCCTCAGTATGAAGCTCTAGGGATTAACTAGAGAGTTTGTGTGGTTTATTTCTCTTTTTTTTTAGAGGGCTCATGGATACCAGCTTTTGATCTGAATGGGCTAACCTATTTAAATAAAGTTTAACTCTACTTTTAGCCTTGTACTGAGGTCTATTGTGTTTGGCTGAATTTTAATAAATCAACAATAAGGTAAGTTGACGACAGCTGGTCTTACTGAGAAGAATCCCAAAGGGAATAGATTCAAGTTATTACCTATTGTCCCAGACACAAATTTGTTTAACCTCTGTAACTGATTTAGAACAAGTACCTATGGGGCCCAACATTAAAAAAACGAAATGTTTTTCAAATTTAACATAAAGATTCCAACTGACTGGAGGTAGACCACTTAACTATGCACAGAAACAAACTGAGGAATTTAACTTACATGCAAAAAGCGTCCACTAGTGATCAGAATGGCCTGACCTGACTGAGACCTGTGACCTCCAAATTGTATTTTCTGTTCCTGGTGCACATTGTGAGATTTTGGTTGGGGAGGCAGCGTGGCTGAGTGGTTAGAGCCCTGGATTTAAAATCAGTATGTCGCAGGTTCAACTCCCATTCTGACCACTAGTTGATGTTGTTCTCGGTAGCCCCAAGTTCAACTTCTCAGATTCACTTGTAAGTAGCCAACTGGTCTGCCTCCCACCAGTTGGGATTCTTAACCAAGTTATGTTTATTTGAATATTTATTTGCCCCTGTCTGTTTACATTGGTCCTGGAAAACCCCAATGGGGAGTGACCAATTACATATACATTTCTTTACACATTTTTTTTTTTTTTCTACACTTAAGTTAGTAATTTTATAAAGCTGGTTTAGACAAATGTGTGACACAATCAGTTTAGGCATTCTTATGTGATCCAATTTATTCTGTCACCTTTCAGGTGTTTCACAGCATTGATTAGAGTGTTGTTGATTACTCTGCATTGTCCTGAAATCCATAATATATGCACGCTTTTGGAACTTTCTAGATTTACATAAGTATATAAACGTGTGAATTTAGCTCAATATTTTTCAGGGAAAATTTAATGTGTGCTCGATCAAGGAATAAAAAACCGTTGCCAACTGGAGTAGTTAACAAAACAAATAACTTCATTTTCTCTGGGTTACATTTCTGTGGGCAAGGATGGTGTTAATGTGTTTACAAAAAATCCTACAAGTACCCTGTCATCAGACCCTTGTGATGTACCCAGAACAAGCCCTAGATCAGAGAGATACTTGTACCATGTGGTCTTGCTTCACTCTGCCCGCTGACTCTTTGTTTGCCCAATAACCCATTAGCTCAGGCTTAGAGCCTACAATTTACTCATACTTTTATATTGTATACTACAGGAAAAACCTAATCCCCTACCAGGTTATTCTCTAACCTTCCAGCAGACGATTGGCTTGTCTGCTAGCGGACTAGAGAGTAATTTGTTAAGTTGATGCACAGTGGACATCCTGCCAACATGAATACAGCAAACTGGACATCTTGTTGATGGTGTTCTGCAAAACATTACTTTACTCATTAAGCACTTAAGACTGGACCCAAAGGAAAAATTGAGTTTTCTTTGCCAAAATAGAACGCTGTTCCTTTTTCCGAAATGAAGCCAAGGGAAACATTGAGGTAGAAGGGGAACAAAACTCGATGTTTCTATGGGACCAGCCATTAAGTGTTTTGTTATACCTCCCAACTCAAAACTAGAAAAAACTGCAAAGAAGTCATTTGCTATACTCCAGTTGGCTCTTAAATTTGCTGCAGTTTCAAGGAGCACGACCTGGTCACATGCAAGTCAAAAATTCATGTTGTTGTTTCCCTGGGGGGTTAGTGAGTTTTGACCCACGATGAGTGACACGTTCTTGTCCAATCGGAAAACATATTTTAGTTAGGAGGTATAAACTAAAATGATTCCGCGAAACAACAGAATGATAATAGAAAACTGTTCCTTTTAAATACGAGTTTTAGGATATCTGAAATAATCAAGATTGCTGTTCTTCCCATACCCACCATGCTCCAATGCTTTTTCTCTTGCACTTATTCTCCCACAGCCAGAATGCAGAAAACTCTTCACTCCTGTGAGGACACCTGCTATGTATTCTATAGTAAGTTCTATCAGCGTTACCCTTTGTATTTTTAGGACTCTTGTTATGAGGTTCGAGACAAGTTTACAAAAAAGCTTCACAAAGCTGAAGATTTACTAAAACTTCCCTTGGAATATCTGGGGATTTTTGCACTGGCAGCACCAGAGCCTGTCAAGGAAAGAAAGAACCAGGTAAAGTTCAAGATTCACATCCAGATTCTCACTACAGATTTTGATTTGTGTTCTGTATCAAATCTTGGGAAAATCTCATTCTGGTTCATCAATACTGGAGTTTTTCAGAGGATCAGGCACTTATTTTTTGTTTGAATTTGTTTTAAAAAATGGCAGGGAGAAGATAGCAATTAATCACTGCTGTGAATTGAAAATTTTGCAGCAAGTTACATTATATGCCTTTAATTTAAATACCGTAGGGTTATTACTTCACTGTAGCGTTTGCACTAAACTCAGCTCTGTTGTAAACCATGTGCTTGTAGGTTAGACAAATGATTACAAAGAATGTCAAGACAAGGCGGGATTACTTAAAGCAACACTCAGCAGCTCAAGGTGAGTTAAACAGACACAGGCAGCCCAGAGGTTCCCTTATTTACAAAGGAAGGGTTTACACTGGTAAACAGGACTGGTAGATTGTTCTGCCAGGCAAGTAATTTTTCAGTCTCCCATGCCCAAGGACTTAGTTCATCGTTATCTCTCAAATAATATGGAACTTGTTCTGGAATTAGTACAACTACTAAAAGACCTGTTTCCTTCTATTCAAGGCTTTACAATATTTTTTCTTTGTTTTCTTTCAGCTTGTTCACACTCTATTCTGCCAGAGTATGCTCTTCCCTGTGTTATTCACATGCTGGCTCATCATCCAGACTTTAAACACGACGACCACGAGACTCTAGTACAGTTCAGAGAGTGAGAAATATTACCTTCATTGTCATGTGATGTTTGTACACTTTGTAACGCCGTAAGCACAAATGAGCAGTGCGATTTTGCAAAGGTCTCTTACATATATCTCTCCCCCCTCAGTCCTAAGCCCTCACCCCCCTCTGATTTAAGACAGATCTAAGCCAAACAATGCAACTGTAGGTCTCCCCCGACTATAAGCAACCTTTCTTAACAATCACACACGAGATAACAGATTAAAACCAAACGTTGTGTAAACTCTTCATAGTGTAAAAGCGTTGTGCAATATCTAGTTGAATTAAATCTACGAAATATCACATATGGAAACTCTGAAGCTCACTTTCATGATCTTTCATAAATTTACTTGTATTCTTCACCAGCTACGGGTATTTTATAAACACACAACATGATCAGCTCCAAGTTGGCTTCATAGCTCAGTTGGTAGAGCATTGCACCAGTATCGGAGAGGTTATGGGTTCAAATCCCTTTCAAGCCTGAATTTTTTTCACGCTTTAATTTCATAACTGTTTAAGCTGTGTATATAACTGCAATGATTGGTAATGTGTTCAAATGTTCCTTTAGTGAAGTAGTGTTTCGTTGCACTACAGAATTTTAGTAAAGCCTGGTTTTCACTAGCGACACAAACATAAGTGCAAGCACAAGAAAAGGGAAACGTTTTCATCTTTGTGCTTGTGGTTGTGTTTGTGCTTGCACTTGTGCTTGTGTTTGTACTTGCGCTTGTGTTTGCGGTTATGCTTGTGTTTGTGCTTGCGCTTGTGTTTGCGGTTATGCTTGCGTCATTAGTGAAAACCAGACTTGAGTGTCTTCTAGCTTTTTCAGTTGAATTAGCTATCTGTTATCTTCCCATCCTTTAGTTACCTTTGGTTCTTCTTGGAGCCGATTTTGGCCAAAGCAGATAATTACAGCTTCCTCAAAAAACTGGTAGAAAATGTTAAAGAGACTAAAGATGTCCAGGCACCTGACGATGAAGAAGTGAACAAGGTAAAGAAAGTGCAAAGCTGATACAATCATTTTGAGTTATCAGTTGTAATCTAGAGAAAGTTGTCCACAGCTTAGCTCGTATAACTCTATTGATGTAAGGTCCCGTCCATATTACGCTGGAGAAATTTGAAAAAGCAGCTTTATTTCTACGGTTAGGCCTACCGTCCACACTACATGTAATCTGTCACAAAAAAAAGAGCTTTTCGAAAACGCTCTTCAAACAGCAGGAATTTGAAAACACTGGTGTTGTACTTTAGTGTGGACAGAAAACATTTTGGAAATAGAGAGTTTTGTTCTGGATGTTCTTGTTGTGGTTGTGGTTGGTAATGTTCTTTTTAATCTGTATCACTGTCCTTTTACTTTCAAACAGAATCTCTATACTGTTTGTGACCTGGCTCTGGGACTACTCATAAACAAGGTACCGGTGTCATTTGTACTGGCAAGTCCATTTTAGTCTCCTTATGCATTTAATTTGCTCGTTACGCAGTGCTCTGTTTGATTTTGGCATCTGTTGCATGACAAGCTACATGTGTACCACAAAACTGTTCTCTATTTTTGTTGCTGTGGTAATTCATTGTGGCATTTTCACTGATCTTAACATCTTTACTCCTCTAGGTCCATAACTTTGTTTTAAAAGAATTTCCTGGGAACCCTGTTTTACCTAAAAGGTTCTTTGTTCCATCAGAGGTGAGAATTTGTACAACTTTGGTGGTCTTTTCTGTCGCTGTATCAACTTTACCATAGCATAAAATTTTTCAGCAACATAATTAAACATTTCAGAAGGGCATCATTTGATGACGTTTGGATATTGTGATTTTTTTACATTTGATGTCGTGAAAAGATCATCTACCAAGATATGCTTACATCAAAAGTCGTGTGCAGTAACATTTATTTGTGACTCTCCATGGGAAAACAGGGAAAAAGGTGAATGCACGGGCATGCTAAAATGACGGACGCAACCGAATGCTGCGGCAGGCCAGACACGGTATACCTCAGTGAAGAAACAATAGCAGCTAATTTCTTTTGTTAAATAGTGTTTCCTTATTGATTTCCCTTATACATGAAATTACCGTGCTCGTAACTTGTTTACAGGGCTCGTGACTATCTTTTCAGCTTGCTAGCGCAGTGGCTAGTGAAGGTTTGATTCACTGTAGCTATATAGCCAAAACAATTTTTTTCATTAGCCAGATACTCTGTTAAATATATATCATCGCATCAAGTCAAGTAAATGCTAGCCTGTGTAACTTGAGGTATGCTTTGAATGAACAAGTGACAAAGGTTTTGCGTCCTTGATTCTCACAGAACCACTGTCAAAACCTCAGAACTGGCACCGCCAAAAAACTTCTACCGATTCATGATTTTCATGAACAAAATAATTCATTTGGACATAACTCTATACATTGCAGACAAAGGCATCGATGTTATAATTACAAGCGTTGCACAGCAACAAAAACCAAAGTTTTCGCCTGTGAGAAATTCTAACAGATCTTAATTACTGGCTATCGCAAAACATTCCTTTCTATAAAAATGCCGATTCACGATTTCTCATGTACACAATAATTTGTTCCATCTTAACTTTATTTACAAATTGCAAACATAGGCATCAATATTAAGTCATCGTTTTGTTCCAGCTTAACTTCTGATCGATGAAATCAGTGTCTCCTTTCCTCTATCCAGCGTTGGCAGTCGGCTGCTACGAGGCAAGTCACCGAGAGGAAGCCGTCCCGTTGAAACCGCTTATATTACTTTGGGACGGTTTTCTATCAATTTTGATACCTTCAACACTGAACAATTCCCGAACAGCTTTAGCTATTTTATGTTTGACTTATAAAATGAGAGCAATCTCAGCTCTACGTATTCTGACATTCGACACATTCTCGTTGATGGATGCAAACTTTCACAAGCTTCACAATTCACATAAACTAGGTATACCTATCCATAGAGTGCCAACCAGCAAATAATTTGTGGTATACTAAGGAGTTTATTAAGACAGCATTACAGATTTTTGGTTCTCTTCTGTTGCATTATTGTTACATTACCGAGAGAAAATTATGACGCTTTTACTGGACGGTACGATGACACCCCTTGGGGGCAAGGGTGCTTTCGCTCATCATGCAATCCAGTAGGATATTGAGGATTCAAGGAGTATTGTCCGTCAGTTTCCCTGAATATCAAGAGTTTTGCAATGTATTGCTGCTTGGTCGAACTCTCCGTTCAATATGATGGGCAAAGTGAAAGCGAAGACGCTCATTTAATTCTCTAGAAACGGATCCGATTTGTGTTTTGAAGACTGGATTTGCTCGAGTGGTTCAACTGCATGTTAAACACACTCGTTCCATTCTGTTCAGAAACGTTGGATTTGCTCTAGTGGTTCGACTGCTCATTACAACTTATCGCCGCTTTAAATGTGTGTTTCTGAAATGGCTTATCCCGCTGGATGTTGTAGCTTGAATGCTCAGTTTATTCCTTTGGGCATTGCTTTCAGTAGCATCCGATAGCGTCCCAAATAATTTCGGTTTTAATCGGTTTGAAAAAGGTGAGATATTTTGGAAGGAGACCTCAAAGACTTCAAAAGACCGGAACAATGCTGCAATTAAGGGCCCATTGGTGAACTGACTTGTGAACGTACCTTTTGTTTGCGACACGTGATTGATTATGAAGTATATATAATCACCGCAGACATTTTAAAGATTTGGCTTCTTTGCAACGTATTTTCAAATTTTGTAAGCTTACGCTTGTGTATTTTTGAATACAGATCATATCGAGATCTTGAACCAGTTGTTTTGGTCACGGAATGCCAAAATTCGATTTTTTCCATAGAGCGGCGCAAACATGTTCTGTTGCATGGTGAATGCCCAGATCACTTAATGTATTTGAACTTTTCCTTTGACCACAACTTTTTAATTAGATGCCTTCAAGGAGCTCTAAGGAGATATTTAATTGAGGATTCTTTTCTTTTTGGAGCCAATTGAGCAGTCGGCAAGTTTTATTCGTAGCAGTTTCGTGTTTCATGTTATCTGTTCCTCCCAGAATGTATTTGAAGACTTTTGTTCTAGCAGCATGCTCGCAGCATGTGACTTGTTATGTTTTTGTATTATTACCCAGGCAGTGAGGCCTGGGTTTAAATTTTGGCTTTCTTTTTTTTTTCCCCTCGTTCAGTCACAAATCGCCATCTGGTCTCTACAGCGCATGCGTCACTAATGCAGGGTACGACACATGGAATTTACAGCAGTTGTCGTCGTGAAAAATCTACTAGGTCGGATTCCAGGTTTTTAGGGCGATGAAATCACATACAAACGAACACACAGTTTGCGGTAGACCAACACTAAAGGTCGTTAAACGTTTTCGGAAAGGGTCGGTCTGCAAGGCTTATGAGAGACCAGCAATTTACGAGTGAACATTTGGAGTGAATTTGTCAAGAATCATGTTCAATATGCCAAAGGAGTTAGCTATCAACCGGGGCTATCGACTCTTCACCTTGATAAAAAGCATCTTCACCTTCAGAAGCATCATCATATTTTTAGACGTGATCGGGAACCAAGTAGAATCCCAGCACGAACTCATAATGTCTGAGCAACAAGAGCAGAAAGGTTAGAAAATATGTTTCTGTTGTTTACCAGGGCGTAACTAATCGATCGAAATCGATCATCGAAAATCTAATCGATTAATCGATAATACTCGATAGTACTCGATATTTGTCGATTGATTAGTCAATTTAATCGATTGAAATCGATAATCACAATTTTTTTTGGCACATCGATAAAAATCGAAACCAAAAACGCGATCTGATCTTATTATAACACTGCGTTACACTTACCATCAAGCTTACCTTCGAATCCGCTTTGTTGATTAAGATGATGTTACTCTTCTGTGTTACTTTCTTCTATGGTAGCGACGCGCACTTGTACTTGAGAATTGTCAGAATCGTAGTTAATATTCGTAGTCACAAGTGTAGAAACTGGCAAGCTGTCGTCCGTTTTCCGAGAATTTAGAACGGTAATTTTCGAGCGCTTATGGGGAGGCAGGTTTGGTGGCTTACAAAATGCGGACTTTGCGAGTGCTTGTGGTGCTTGTCTAATTTTTCGATATTTGTCGAACAAATCAATAAAATCGATAGCTAATTACGGAAATCGATCAAGATCGATAGTCACAAAGACGCGAGTGATCGATTTCTATCGATTTTCGATATTTATCGACTAATTAATATCGATTACGATCGATTTCTATCGAGCATCGAAAATATCGATTAGTTACGCCCTGTGTTTACAAATGTGTCTGTGTAAGTACACCTAAGTAAAATGCTCTGAGAAACTTCGTAACGTGTAACAAAGTTAAAATCTTGAACTAAACGATATTCTCTCGTTATTTTCTTGCAACAGAGGTATGTGTCTTCTCAATAATGAAACCCATGTAGCGAATTATTGTACATTTAAGATAAAAGAAACTAATGTATGAGTTGACCCCAGCAAAACAACTCTTGGATTGTGTCACGCAATCCTGAAGCAATAAAAAAAATTGGAAAACCATTCAATGGATAAAGTCAAGAAATTGTGATGTTATAGCAGATTAATAAAGATTACACTTCTCTAATTTTTTAAATCTGCGTTTTCCCAAACCTGAGATATTCTTCGAATTATTTTGAACACATTTACAGAGCCCAGGGTGTCTCTTTGTCACGCACCGCCATAACTCTGAAATTCAAAATGTCTCTCTCGTTTGAGAAATGAAATGAACAACAACAACGGCAATGGCTAAAGAAAATAGACAGAAACGTTCATAGGCTGAAGGTCTGTGTACGAGTAAGATATTATTCTCTCCAAGAAATGCAATCGAAGGCAGAATAGCTTGAGCACATCGATTCGATTGAATTTCGCATGACTTCAAATGCAGAACATTTAAGCTCAATTGCAATATAGCTAGTGCTTCTCAGTATAACGACTGCCTGGGTACATGCAGCAAGGCGTCTAGTTTTTTTCCTTCGTTCAGTTACAAATCGCCGTCTGGTCTCTACAGCGCATGCGTCACTAATGTAGCGTACGACACTTGGAACAGCAGTTGTCGTCGTAGGTCGGATTCCATGATTTCTAGGGCGATGAAATCACATACAAACGAACACATCTGTTTACGAATGTATGTGTTTGAGTACGCGTAAGTAAAACGCTCTGAGAAACTTCGTAACGTGTAATAAAGTTAAAATCTCGAACTAAATGATATTCTCTCGTTATTTTCTGGTAACATAGGTATGTGTCTTCTCGAGAATTAAACCCATGTAGCGATTTATTGTACATTTAAGTAAAAAATAATGTATGAGTTGACCCCAGCAGAACAACTCTTGGATTGTACTGTCATGCAATCCAGAAGCAATAAAAAAATTATTCGAAAACCATTCGGTGGATAAAGTCAAGAAATTGCGATGTTATAGGGGATTAATAAAGATTACACTTGTCTAATTTTTAAATCTGCATTTTCCCACACCTGAGATATTCCTCGAATTATTTTGAACAAATTTACAGAGCCCAGGGTGGCTCTATGTCACGCACCGCCATAACTCTGAAATTCAAAATGCCCCCATTTGAGAAATGAAAAAAACAAACAACAGCTAAAGAAAATAGACTGAAACGTTCATAGGCTGATGTAACGATCTTGACTCATTTTTCGTGCTAAAGGTCTGTGTATGAGTAATAAGCTATTAATTGATTCCAATAAATGCAATCGAAGGCAGAATAGCTTGAGCACATTGATTCGAATGAATTTCGCACGGCTTCAAATGCAGAACATTTAAGCTCAATTGCAATAGAGCTAGTGCTTCTCAGTATACATGTGTAACAACTGCCTGGGTACACGCAGCAAGGCGTCTAGTTTTATATTCTTTAAAAAAAACTCAGTAAGTTTTATATTTTTCCTCCATGCAGCCACGTTTAGCCCCGCGCATAAGTGATTTACGTAATACTCTGGACTCTTGTTAGTAAACACAGCTGTTGTTTTGATCAAGCGAGTTTTGCGAGCAAGGACACTGCATTGTTTGTCCGGTTGTCATGTCAACTGTCTAGAACTGACCAATTGCCGTGTCTTGTCATGTCCCATGACACTCGTCACGCTTGATTCATGTTGGCCTTCCGATTATTTCCACCTTAGTTGGTTCATCAGTCGAAAAGATTTTACGCAGAGAATGCTAAAGAAAAGGCAACAAGAAACGAAATAAGGTAAGAAAAGATCAGCAAGTAAAAGTGTTCAATACCAAAGTCGCATTGCCACACGCAACAGGTTTTGTAACTGCTGCTTTGTACCAAGATAAATATACTCCGCGGTAATAAATTCAATTCAAATTCAATGTGTGCGCTTCCATGTTTACTTTGGAAAAATAAACCCTCTCTTGATCAAAATGTTGACTCAAAAAAGTTTAAAAGTCGATTATGTAGAATTTTCGACCTTTACTCTCAAAGTTCCAAGGCTGTTTAAGCATTTTTCTGCCCATAGCATTCTTCGTGCAGCATTATTCTCTGCCGCCTCGCCAGCCGAGCGTCTTCGCTGGGCTGGCTCATTGGCAACAACTCAACGCATACCGACACATGTGCATGTGACTACAAAAATGTGATTTGTCATACGACATGACTTCAAACATGTCAATTAAAAACGCGCTGTAACTGTAATGTGGCTTGTCGTTTATAGACTGCTTTTTTCCAGACTCTGAAGATGTTGTTGAAGGTGTTTATTTGGAAGAAACTTTTATCCCTGGAAGTATTTTTGCATCAAAGATGAAAATACACAAACCAAACAGAGTGGCATTGAGTGGCACCATGCCGCCAACAAGACAACAAACTATTTATCTTGACAGCAACATATCTTTACCAAAAACACTTACATTTCACTTCCCATGTACGCAACAAGAAAATCATAAAATGTAGTGACACTGTGGTAATGGATTCCTGTGAAGTTAACAATGTTTCAGCAGGGTCTTTTAGTGATATGACAAATATGTGATTTGTCACCGGAGCGTGAAGATAGCATTGTGAAGTTTAATTAATGAGTCAAAACAAAAGGTCTGTTGGCCTATTCAACTCTACCGCACCGCGTCTTACTGTTTACCGTGGTATTTTATGTCGCAGCAAACCTAGGTAAAACCTCAGTAAAATTTTGGCATGCCACGTCATAAAAACCTTGATAAAAGGGTAAATAGTTTTAGGCAGTACTGTGCATTTGCCAAATCAGCTTTCTCTTTTGCCAGTGCTCTCGATGTATTAAAGATAAATGTTAGTATTTCGGATGACGTGAAGAATTAAAATAAGCAAGTAAACATGTAGTATTTAGTCAATGGAAACTGAAGCAAAATTTTGTGCTACCAACATTGTCACACTTGTCAATATGATTGACATTTCAGTTGACAATGTTGACAACATAGCTTTCCAAACAAGAGCTGGGCCGGGATCTGGGGAAAAAAGTGATTGTGTGATTATGTGTCCGGGGATCGGTGAGAAATTTTTCTATGAAGTAAAACAACGTAAAAAGAACACTGACAGGCAACCCCAAAAGCAATCCAACGCGGGATGTCTGGATGGCAAGCAATACTCATGACAACATTAGCCTGCAAAAACAGCCGTCCTTCTTTTCTTCCAACCCAAGTGGTTTCTCGCTAGAAGGACGCCACTCGGGCCGGGAACGAAGAACGACAGCTGTGTACGCAGGCTATAACAACACCGGCTAACAGCTTTCGAAAGTTTTATATCAGCGTTAAACTAAGCGTTATTGAAAACTAACAGTTAACAGTCTAACTAGAGTGCTTTTTAGGCCTAAACTACAAAAAAGCAGGTCATTTGTTCGTTATAAATAGTGGTACAGTCTGGTTGCAAGGCTCACAAAACTTCACACTACGGAGGAAATTCTGAAGTTTTCAGCCATATAAACAAGAATTTGATGTTATTAACTAAAATTTAAAAAAAAAAAGTTTGACCGCCAGACACGGAAAAGCTTTTCTTCATCACCAAGGGTACATCCACATGTTTTACGAATAAATGCCTCCACTCTCGATTGTTCAGCTGAGTCCAATTCAGAAAACTCAAAGTCAATATCGAACCCAGCCTCATCATCCCTGCTGTCGTCAGAAAAGTCCTCGTCCTCGTTAACTTCTTCCTCAGTGAGTCTAGGATTGAAATATTCTTCTTGAACAGACTAAATCGTTTTCTTGCGACAGAAAGCAGGGAAATTCATGACCTTGTGTATTCTCCATGATTTACTTTTAAGAAAGAGTGAACAACAGCAACAACGGCTTTTGATTTTGTAATTAAGCAACGAGTGAGGACCCTGGGAGCGAGGTAACTTGCAAAAGAGGTCTGGACCATGGTCGCAAAGTCACTTCAAGACCCTTAGCACCAAGCTAATTTTTTTGAGTCTTTGAGGACTTGTGGGTTTTTGTTTTTATTTTATACACATCATTACAGTCTCACAGATGAAACAGGCCCACTTAAGAGTCTTGTACGCCTGCTGGGAAGTAAGTTAAGTAAACTTGTATGTTCATTTCATAACAAGCAAATGAAAAACAAAAGGTTGTCTACCATGTATTTCTCGACTGGTACCTGGAAAAATGAGTTGTTACGTTAAAAGGCTCAAATCGAAAAGGTGGCTGTTTTGGAAAGTGCGCACGTGCTATATCGCATGCTTGTCTTTTGACTCGCGTGTCTTTTGGCACATTAAGCATGTCAAACAGTTCACTCCTTTTGGACAAAAACTTGAGCCTGCAAAACAATATTTACCATGACACTCCTTGTTTTGCTTATTACATATGTACATATCTGAGAGGGAATTGACACACTTAGCATGCCGTGTCATTGCACGCATGCCAGTGTACATTCACCTTTTTCCCTGCTTTCCCATGGACAGTCACATTTGGCAATTTAAGAAGTGGCACACAAAGCACCTTGCAAGTCACGGCCATTCAGCAAGAAATGCATTTTGTGACAACTTAAATAAATAATAGTTGCAAAGAAGGCTTTACAAAGAAGTATTCTTTTGAACATTAACACAAACAGTTGCATTGTATTTTTTTTTCAATTTAATGAAATTGCTTCCATGTTTTCTCTCACCTTATCTCAAGAGTGCACAGACTCTGAGAAGCATGTCTTATGTCCTTCACGTATTATTAAGTATTGTGTAAATATTGTAATTTTTAGGGAGGTACTCCTAACACCAAGAGTTACCTACCAAAGGGATTCCAATTTACCTCTACAAAGGTAAGACCTGTGAAAAGTTATAACTGGTTTTAATAACTTTTGGGAAAAGGGAAGCCTGGGGCAAGTTTTAGCCGACCACGGCTACACAGTAGAACTCTGTGAGAACAATGTGAGACTAAGAATTCAGAAAATGTGCTCAATTTACCATTTGTTCAGTCTGTCCACCTGCCCAAGAAAGGCCAGACTGTCTGGTTCTTCACTGTACTCCATAGTTGTTGTGTAGTCCACTGTAGCTTGCATTTTATTGTAATTTGTATTTTAGGGACTGAAGAAAGGAGGAGCAGCAGAATCCAAGTCAACACCTTCAAAGACATCCTCAAGAACTGCCAAGAGTGATAAGAAAACTCAAGGGCAAAGCAAGTAAGGGAAACTGGTGTTATTGTGGCGCTTAACTGGTATGAGCTGTTTCATTCTTTCAGGGCACCGGTAAACAGTGTTTGTTGAAATAACTCTCTGGCCAAGAGTTCACCTATAGTATTAGAATAGGCTGGTTTCTTACTTGTGTACAGAAAAATTGTTTTTTATTGGAAGAAATACTTGCTATAATATGGGTAATCATTATTAATCTTTAATATGTCAGATTGAACCATAAATAGCCAACAATGTTGCTTCATTAGCCCACACGCACAGCAAGTTACTCAGTGTTCCGAGTAATTTTTTTTGGCAAGGGGTCATGTAATTTCCAGGTGGTTGCACAAAGTAGGTCTACCTAGCTAACTGCAGCTGCAGCACTATGTAAAGCTAAGGGGATGAGTTGGGGGTGGGGGGTAGTTAGGCCAACAGATAAAGGATTGACTTTGGGAGTCTAAAAATAGTTGATATATGATACCTCAGAATGATTTTCCCTCTTGTCAGTGTCAGGTCAGGTAGCGGTTGCTGTCGGGTTTTTGACTCGAGACCTGTCTGTCATCTGAAACACTGTACTCAGTGCATCTGATGAACTCTCTATCCAGAATTGTAAACAGTTGCTAGGTAACTGTTGTGAGCAACCCGGCAAAATACAAAGAGTAAGATGCAGTGGGTTGGTATTCCAGGGGGACAGGTTGTATTAACACTTTGGCTCAAGTTGCTCAAAGGCTGGATAACCCTATCTGCTGGATAGTGATTTAACCGCCGCATAGCATTATCCGCCTTTCTGACTACCCAGGTCTGATGTTTTATGTTGTGTAATCTGTGGCAATGACCTACTAGCTGTCAAGTCACGAAGCTTTTATCATCTTTAGTTACTAGTACAAGTCTACATGCGGAAATTGTTGCCAACGTTGTTTTTTTAGAAGCTCAAAAGCTGCTAAGAATGTTTTCAAGGAGAAAGTAAAAGAGGTCCAGGCAGAAATGGACGAATCGTCCTCAGAGACTGCGGAAAGTGGGTTTGCTAGTCCGGCTGGTGACCAGCCATCTCCAAGGTGAGAAGAACGAGCATGTGTTTATTGTTCAATCCGGCTCTGTTACTGTGGCTCTGTCACTAGTGGATCAGACAAATTTGTCATCTTCACCCTGAAACTAACTCAGGGCTTGTTTTTGAAACAAAGAAGGGGCTATTACAAATCAGGAAAACATTGATACATATGCCCACCACTTTCAAACCTCCACAGCAGCTCATCTCAACTGCCAAATTCTCATTAACAATATTGTAAATATCATAAACCAGTCCAGGAGGCAACCTCACCCTCAGCCAGTTTTCAGGCTGGTCTTGAGTAATATGAATTGTAAAACCTTCCCGCAATGGTCAGTTAATGAATATTTGGGCGCCTTGCACAAAACCCTGTTTTTTATTGGAGGTCACAAAACTCGATCCATACCGTGCGTTGTTGATCTCTGTGTCTGTTTGGTTTCTGTTTTATTGATATTTTGATTACATTACTTAAATGCTCCAATAAGCATTTTTTTAACAGTAATGGTATTTCGGTCCCGAAAAACCGTTGTTAGGTTACACCATTACCTCGTGATAACGTCCACGTTTTTGTAATGGCCACTTTCCTCTGTCCTCAGGGTGGTCATTGAGGGGTAGGTAGACTGTATACATGAACGTTTCACACAAGTAACTAATTTTACTAATGTTCATTGAGAGGGTTACTTTTATCGCTTTTCTTTAGAAAAAGAGGGAGACCTAAATCATCTGAGAAATCCACGTCAAAGAAATCAAGAAAGGAATCACCTGAAAAGGATGCTAAGTGTGAGGGCAAAACATCAGGCAAGGAACTGGACTCAGCAAAGAAACACAAAGAATCTCAAGCAAAGAAGGCACCATCACCTTCAAAAAGTCTTGAGAAACGCTCACCTTTTGTGTCAGCGGAGAAGTTGTCTTCGGTTACCAAGTCATCGCCAAGGTGAATTTATTTTAAAAGAGTAGTTTTTTTTGTTTTTCTGCAAAGTTTTTATTATTTTTAACTTATTTAAATGTTACAATACTGACATTGCTTACAATAACAATTCGGGTAATACAGCCCGTACTTACAACCTTACTAAAACAAAAACGAAACAAACAATAATGTCTTAGATACTTTGATAACACTACATTATACAAAAGCCACGAATTACGAATTAAGAGTGCCCTAGAAAGTAACAAGGCCTTGAATCTTCTTTTTGTCCGTCCCAAGCTTGTTTTTTAAAAATGTGAGGTAGGAATTAAAACAGAAGGGGTCTTCATTTTTTGCCGAGATATAAATGTAATTTCTGGCTGCGAGCAAACAGTAGTTGATACCTAAAAAGGATTGTTTTCCGGGATGAAAAGCAAATAGAATATCACGCTGTTGGAGCCTGATTTGCGTGTTATTTTTACAATTCCACCAAGAAGTAAAATCAGTCCAAAATGTTTTGCTAAACTCGCAATCGACAAAGAGATGCGCCAGTGTTTGACTTCCACTGCAAAGGTAACATTTGTCATTTTCTGTTATCTTAACCCTAAAAAGCACTTTTTGTGTAGAGAATATTGTGGTTAATCTTAACTTGAAAAACTGACAATCTGACATCAAGAGTTAGTTTGAAAGGAAGCTCGTAAATATGCAAAATTTGATCCGCAGTAAAACCTGCTTTTTCAAGCTTTGCCACTGAGGTGGGCTTCTCAAAAGGCTTTTTTGTCAGTATGTTTCTAAACATCTTACTTGAAGTATTTTGTAGATCAATGATCCTATTTTCGCAGTCGTAAGCTTCATTCTCGTCGTAGTTGTTCTTTAGTTTCTTTTTCCAGCTCGTAGGAATAGCGTTTAAGAGCCCTAAATACTGCAAAAGTGGGTTTTAATACCGAAAGTATGTTAGAAAGCATTAAGAGTCATTAAATTACCATCCTCAGTCATCAGATCTGTTATGTATTTAACACCGGCTTCATACCAAGATCGATAGAATACTGATTTTCCCGCTGTCGTAACAAATTTATTATTTCAAATAATCCTGTTTTCCACCTCATTTTTGCTTCCGGGAGTGTGACCCGCAATCCTCTGCCATGCATTAAGCACGTCTTTGTAAAAAAGCGGTAAACCAGAAAGATGCGGAAGAGTTTCTAGTGAGAAATTGCAATGAAAAATAAATTCCCCTCCAACGTCTCTAAAGTACTCAAGTGGCAGTGATTTCCACATTGCACAATCAGGAATGAATAGTCTTTTGGCCCAAGCTGCTTTTAGCGATTTGTTAATGATATCAAAATCAGGCATTCCTAACCCCCCTCCTTTTTTTCACCAATCATTGTTGTCTTTTTAATCTTTGGGTTTTTTCGACTCCAAATGAACTGCACAATCTGTTTATTGACACTTTTTATAAAATCGTCGGGAATTGGAAGAACGGATGCGACAAAGGTCGATTTAGAGAGTGCTAGTGACTTTACGATGTTGATTTTCCCATAGAGAGTCAGGTCTCTGGAAGACCATATGTTGACATTTTTCTAAGGAAAGCAATCTTGATTCTAAGTTTTTACTATAAGAAATATTCTGGTCTGTTGTAAAGCATATGCCAAGTGCATTGACATAATCTTTGGGCCAACGAATACTGGAGTGTCAGCTCTGTTCTTGTTTGGACCTATTGACCTCGAGCCCCGAACATAGTCTAAACAAATCAAGCTTTTCAAATGGATTACTAGCCGATGAAGTATCTCCAACCAGACAAGTATTGTCGTCAGAATACTGTGATAGTTTAAATTCTTTGGAGTCAAGCGATAGACCTTTTATTGACTTGTCACTTCTAATAGCGCTTGCTAGGAGCTCTACACCAATAACAAAAAGGATTCCAGAAAGGGGGCACCACTGTCTAACTCCACGTTCTAGAGGGAAAAAGTAGTGGCGAAACCATTGTTAGTAACACAACTTTGTGGATTTTCGTGAAAGGTTTTGATCCATGTTACTGAGAGAACTTCAAAACCAAAGGTTTCTAGAGCCTTGAATAAAAACGACCATTCGATGCTGTCAAAAGCTTTCTTGAAATCAAGAAATAAAGCGATGCCAGGAATCTTTGAGTCGTGACAATGTTCAATAACATCCGAAATCAAGCGAATGTTTTGCCCAAGAAAATGGTCTTTAACATAACCTGTTTGGTCACTGAATGATGCTCGGTAGTATTTTAGATATTCTCTAGGCTATTGCGCTGGTAGCAATTTTGTAGTCAGTATTCAAGAGTGAGATTGGTCTCCAATTATCCAGTACAGTTTTATCTTTATTTTTCTTTGGAATGAGAGTGATGATTTCTCTTCTTTGAGAAACAGTTAATTCTCCATATTCGAAATCCTATGATAATTTAGACTCAACTAGCTCTTGTCCTAAACTATCCCAGAAAGCGAGGTAAAACTCCGCCGAGAGACCATCCGATCCAGGAGATTTATCTTTATCCATTTGCTTCAAAGACGCAAGACATTCACCTTTTGTCAAGAAACCCTCACAGGATTGCCTTTGATCCGCAGATATTTCAGACAAAGCGGGGTTGTTAAAAAAGTTGTCTGAACGCTGGTCATCTGGGCACACACCAGTAGAGGTGTAGAGCTCTTGTAGAAACGATACTCCTCATTTAAAATTTCTTTAGGTTTAGTTATAGTTGTTTTATCTGAGAGTTTCAGTTCAGATATGTACTTTATACTGTGATTTCGTCTCTCTAGGTGGTAGAAGTATTTAGAATTTCGTTCACCCTGCTCGCACCAGCAAGCTTTACTTCGTGTCATAGCTCCCTTCGTTTTGTGCAACGATAACTGATTTAGATACATTTTCCCCTGATGGATTGAGCAATTCTACTTTGGAGATTACACAGTTCCTGTTGCAACATTTCTTCATCATTTCTGCGCTGTTTGGCTCACCTTTTGGAAAAGAACAGAGTAAAACTTCTAATTTCCATCTTGATCATTTCCCAGTATAGTCTTTTATCAGCCACATCGCGATGTTTCTCTTTATATGTCTCAATATTCTCTTTGAGTTCTTCAATGAAATTCTTATCATCTAAAAGGGAATTATTAAATTTGAAATAGCCCTGGTCTGCGCCTTTCACCTCCAACAGTGATATTCTCATTTGCATACTTTACAAGCTTACTCTTGAGACCATCAAAAAATTTTACTTGTTGAGCTAGATCATTAGGAGCGTAAATGTTTACGAAAATAAACTTTGCATCATCAATTCGGGCTTCTAATATTATAATTCGACCCTTTTCACTCGTTGTACACTCAATAACTTCAACATTTAGAGACAGATTAAACATGATCACTGTTCCCTTGCTGTGTTTTGAACTGTGACAGAAAAACATTTTGCCGCCCACTCTGCCGACCAGAGTTTTTCTATTTCACTAGAGCAATATGTTTCTTGCAGAAAAATTACTTGAAATTTATTCATGTGTAGCCATCGGAAAACTTGTCTTCTCTTACGCGCGCTATTGAGACCCCTTGTGTTTACTGTAACGCAAGAAAAAGAGTGTAGCATAATGACAATAAGAGAAGCTGACTTACCTCTGTAAAACTTTTAGCCCGCAAACAGACAGCAGAATGATGCAAGACCTTGTGAGCACCTAAACCAAATTCTAAAATACTGAAGAAAGAAACAAACCAAGTAACTAACACTACACAATAACAAGAAAAGATTACACATACGATAGCCATATTGCTAAACATTGAATAATTTCTTGGCGAACACATTCTAAATTTGGGCGCTAAATTGGATCGGGGAGTATAAACAAAGCAAATCACAAGACTCGCTTTAACAGGCACCGCGTTGCAGTCGAGAGAAAATTTAAGTGAAATGAAAATAAAACTAGAAAACCGAAATACTATAATTAAATGCTTCTTTGTAGTTATTCATTGGCTTCCTTGGAAGAGCTGACAATCTATGCACAACTTGTCGTACACAAGCTTCACCGTGCATCCACGTTTCCTGGCATCTCTTAAATGTGATAAGAGTGATTTCCTGATGTCAACAATTTCTTTTGGGAAGTCCGGAGACACTCCAAAATTCGTCCCAGCAAGGTTCAGAGCCTTAGACAAAACATAGCTCTTGTCTTTGAAGAAACTAAATTTAGCGATAATCACTCCAGGCTTGCCATCCGAACGCAGTTTACCTACTCCGTGAGCTCTTTTGATAGCAATGTCTTCCAAATGCAAGTCCAACCATTTTTAGGCTGTGAGAACGGCAGTCCTTCTCTCCCGGCCCGAGTGGCGTTTCATGAGAAGGACATGTCTTCGTGAAATGCCACTTGGGACGGGAGCAAAGAAGGACAGCTGTTTTCGCAGGCTAGACCATTTTTCAAGCGCTCTAAATTCTCAAAATAAACATACTTTAAAACTCAATTTGTACATGTTCATGTAAGTAGTAACAACATTGTAATTTGAGCTAGTATGGGTAGTATTGTCAGTTATTATAAGTAAGGTTAGATTTTGTCAGTATTGGCAGTATCTTAAGTAATGGAGACACGATAGATTGTTAGTTCTGTTGTTAAGTAATGTTGTATGTATAGTCAGTATTACATGTATTGTTATTATTGTAAAAATATAAAATAAAACTGAAAATTGGCTCTGGCCAGGAACACGCGAGAATTTCTGCAGTCATCATAAAATATAATTTTGACTGGATAATGACGTTATTCTAGGGTCAAAATGTCGTTTTCCAGAAAGTAGTTATGACAATCGTTGGTATATTTACCGTCAACCTCTGCCTTCAGTGCCTTTACTACAGGGTTATTATCAGTAGCTGTAGAGAAACCAACGTGTATGTCAGTTATGTTTTCAACTTTTCCTTTTTTGCAGACATTTTGTAGTTTATAACAATAATACCAGAGGTTATCGCAGCTTGTTTCTCACCTTTATCTGTCATTTCTTGTTCATTTCTTGTTCAACTGAAAAGCCAAAAAAAGTAATTTTGTCATGAATTAAACCTCAAAGTCACAGAAAAAGATAAACTCAATGCTTATCATAGGACTTAAAAGGTTAGGTAGAGCACAGAACTATACGCTTTACCTTTTCTTTCCTACGTCCAGCAAATATATCATGTTTATTCTTTGACAAACAGTCCCCGAAAAGCGCGGGCAATAAGAAGACTGGGTTCTGAATTAGACACTCTGCCAGAGGATGAGCCCACGCCAGACAGCGGTACCTCCAGTTTGGAGTCGCCCAAGAAACCTTTCAGTGCAAGGTAATCATAAACATACACAAACTGCGGTGATGAACATTATAACAAAAAAGCATTGTTGGAAAACAAAAATAAAACTATATCATTTGACGTTTCATATGTTTCGACATCTTTAGAAGTGACCGTTTGGACCAGAAGTAACAACTTAATGTTAAATTTATGATAGGTAACTAATTACAATAGCAATGACCAATGAAGATTAAGCTTTTTGCTACTGCCATTATCACTTAAGTTAGGGTATCAGCTTTCTGACTGGTAGATTTTCTTCGGGAACCAAAGTTTGTTTATTAAAGTAGTTTGTTCACACTTTCTGTTTCTTATATTGTAGAATTTTGCAACATTACTGAAATACAGCATTCAGTGGTCAATGATTTTGAGATGTAAATTCAACAAAACAACTTCAATTATTTGTCTCAGTGATTTGATATTTATTTGCTTTCCTCTCCCATATCCAGACAAATGTCACACCAGAGTCCCAAAACGAAATTAGGAGGCCAGGTCAATGGAATAGTATGTATTGCTAGTTGATATCTCAGTGTTTAACTGTTTCATCTGTGTTGATCTTTCCTGGATCATTGTTTGAATTTTTTTATTGATGCAATATTTATCATTGGATTCGTCATGGAAAATGACAGACCTAAATTACATCTTAATCAAGGTCTACTTCACTGTGATTGACTGAAAGCAGAGAAATTTATCACTAATTTAGTTGCATTAATGGTTTCTTTTGGGTCTCCAGGTGGACAAAAGTCCTAGTAAGCTAAAAAGAAAGGTTAGTTTCTTCTTTAGTAAAATTGTCCTGTAAAAGCTCGTTCTTATTCATTATTTCTGCACTGATCAGCACTAAGTGCCTTTATGTTAACGGAAGTCTGTGGTTTTGTTTCCACAGAAAGACACCGCTGAATCAAAACCTAGTCCAGAAAAAAAAAGTAAAGTGGTGGTTGCATCACCAACAAAACAAAAAGAACCAGCATTAGTTGTAAGTATTACCGGATGCCGGCATATGAATTGTCTGTACTCGTGTGCATGTATTTCTTATAGTACCACTGGTAGAATTTATATATTAACCCTTTAATCACTATTTTTAACATGGTTAGTGGAGCAAAGAAGCACTAATTTGTTCCAAAGTGGATTAGAATTAATTTGAGAGTTTTGATTGATTATGAGGATGGTTAAGGAGTTCAGGAAATCTCATCAATTGTATTGCACTGTGTTGTATTTTATATGTGCTGATATTATTTACAAGAGAGCAGTTCACTTGGTTCATGTGAAAATGGTAGTTTTAATATCATTTTGTAGTTGTTCAGTGTTTTCGTTTACTTGCTGTTGCTTTGTTTTGGTTTCTTCTCTTCTTGCTGGCTATTGTTGTTGTTTGATATTGATTGGCTTCTTGTTCTTATTCTTGTCTTCTGTGTACCTAAAACTGGGGTCCATGGCATGTTTGCAAAAGCCTCTCTTTACTGTATTGTAACAATTTCCAGGAGACTAAGGTGTAGGCTTGATTTGAGATATGTCCAGAAATGCAGGCAATGGCAAAAGTGGCAATTTTGGCAAAATGTTGCCAAGGTTGTTGACAAAATGATGGGAGCGAATGAATCAACCCAGCTAACAAGGACCCCTGAAATGTTGGCAAAAGTGGCGACTTTGGCGAAATTTTGCCAAGGTTTTTGATGAAATGATAAGAGCAAATAAATTAACCCAGCTACAACTGTAACAAGGACCCGAAATGTTGGCGAAATTTCGCCAAGGTTGACAAAATGATGAGAGCAAATAAATCAACCCAGCTAACAAGGGCCCCGAAATGTTGGCGAAAACGGTGAATTTGGCGAAAGGTTTTTGACAAAATGATGGAACCAAACTGTTTGCGAATTTGGCGAAATGTTGCCAACGTTGTTGATGAAATGATAAGAGCAAATAAATCAACCCAGCTACAAGGGCCCCTGAAATGTTGGCAAAAACAGCAAATTTGGTGAAAGTGGCGATTTTGGCGAAATTTCGCCAAAGTTGTTGATGAAATAATAAGAGTGAATAAATTAACCCAGCTACAAGGGCCCCGAAATGTTGGCGAAAGTGGCGATTTTGGCAAAAATTCGCCAAGGTTGCAATTCTGACATAATTTTGTCAACTTGGTTGTAGACAAAATTATGAGTGAATACATATGATTTGACTGGACGGGCCCCAGAAAGTTGATGAATTTATTTTAAAGAAACCCACAAAGTCTACAGACAAAAGCCACAAACTTGTTATTACATTGAAAATATGATAAGTGGAAATGGGGTTCAACTAACAGTGATACATTAAATGCAATGCAGACAAACATCATTTCATAATAATACAAGCACTCCATTCAAGCACTTCATCTCTAAATAAGAATGGCAAAAACAATTTAATGGAAGGAATAAGAGATCCAATGACATGACATATAATGTGTTAACTGTAGTCCAAAACCAACATCATAATTCAAATGCAGAAAAATGTAAATAAAGTTGTTGTCATTGTTTCTCCTATTGCTTCACATCAAGCAGTTACACTTATGTAGCTAGCCATATCCATACCCAGCTTTGTTCTGTGAACTGTGGTTGTCCAGAACATAGAGTTCTCATTGTTACATGTACATGATATGCTGGGAATACTTGGACAAAATTGTGGAAAGCCAGATAGGCAGACAGGCATACAAAAAGCCAAAATTAGGATTTAAGCATCAGCCCAGGTGCATTCCGTGTACATTCCAGGCAAAACATAAAAGGTTAATGTTCAGCAACCGAACGTCAGAAAAGTCTCTATGATCTTGGAATTCTTTAGTAGCATCAGTAATAGTTATCAACCAATTATTCCAGTAATTCTTTAGCTGTGTTGTGTAGAACAGCACTTTATGCAGCTACATGGGTAACATCAATTGAATTGCCTGGAAGCTTGGACGTCATTAAGAAGGAAACAAAATTAGAAAATTTACGGCTCGAATCCAAGATGGCAAACATGTGGATTTTCAACCAAGAGAAGCCTGGGACCCATCACCGAGAATCCGCTGGCCAGGCGTGAATGCATTGCATTACTTAGATGGCAGAGAAGCTGGGAAATTTAGTATGTAATAAGCTTCGTTTGTGAATGGAAATATTTCTTTTATTAACTCGTTTTCTACAGTCAAAAGAAGTAAATACATTGGTAGTGTTATCAACTGTGCATAAAAAATTTTGTAAGCTTATAGTAGTCGATCACCATCAATATTTTGATGGACATATGGAAGTGGAATGTATTTTATGATAGTATTCCGCCAAGATGACGCTATAATAAAAACTTTGATATTTCCGAAGTCTTAAAAATACTAACATGCAAACAATGTATTGTCTTCATGTAAAACTGGCAATTTCACGAAGCTATCTAAATACGATTTAGAAAGTCAAGAGAAATATTTAATTTCATTCTGTTCGGTCTCCTGGTGTTCAAACGTGCTTTAGAACAAGGAAAATAATCACTTTGCGTTCCACTCGGGTTACATTATTTTAAAACGAGGAGAATGTTACATTACTTTCTGTTCCACTTGGGGAACACGCTTTAGAACGAGGGATATATATTATATATCGCTTTCCATTCCACATGTGCAACACGCTTTCGAGCAAGGTAAGTATACATCAGTGTATAAAATATTGCTTTCCACTCCGGTTTCCACTCCACTTGCACAACACGATTTTAGAATAGACAAAATGTACATTGCCTTTCATTCCACTCGGGTTACAAGTTGAACAATGCAAATGATACAATGCTGTCTTCTCCACTCAAAAAACAGTTCTTTCCGTTTCGCATGGGTGACATGCTTTACTGACGAGGTAAACATATACATGCTTTCTGTTACACTCAGGCAACACGCTTTAGAACAAGGGAGTATATGTCGCTTTCCGTTCTTCTCGGGTTAATTTTTTTTTCCTTGGGTTAATTCTGCTTGGGCAACATGCTTTTAGAACAAGGAAATGACATTGTCTTGCTTTAGTAGGGGATACAGTAGGGGAACTGTATGGCATACACAAGGGGAGACCATGGTTACAGGGGTAAGGGAGGGGGAGGGTGCAGATATAAAAGGAAACTGAACTGACATTCTCTTTCATCCTTGTAGTTTTTACTTTTGTATTGTTGCTATTGTCGATTAAAACTCTCATTTTAGGTGATTTCTAAGTACTGGCGTACACAATTAAACATACATGCACACTCGGGCAACACACTTTAGAACGAGGGAGTATATGTTGCTTTCCGTTCTTCTCGGGTTAATTCTTTTTTTTCCTTGGGTTAATTCTGCTTGGGCAACATGCTTTTAGAACAAGGAAATGACATTGTCTTGCTTTAGTTCCACTTGCCAAAATCGCCAACACGTTAGACCCATCTCTGGTGATGTAAATTACATAAAAATCGCCAAATTCGCCAACATGTTAGACTCATCTCTGGTGATGTAATTTTCATTAAAATCGCCAACTTTGCCAACATGTTAGACTCATCTCTGGTGATGTAATTTTACATAAAAATCGCCAAATTCGCCAACATGTTAGACTCATCTCTGGTGATTTAATTTCATAAAAATCGTCAAATTCACCAACATGTTTGCATAAAAATCGTCAGGTTGACTGGCAAAATTTCGTCAAATCTGCCATTTTCGTCACTGCCTGCATTTCTGGACATAAGTGCTTGATTTCCACCGTTCTCTGCAGTCTGGTGTAGGTTCCTCCCCAAGATGAGAGTTGGAAGACTGTGTGTGGGCTCCTTTCCTGAACAGTGGCTAGTAAGCTAGTCTAATCTTCTTTTAATTTTTTGCTCCTAATTCTGATTTAGGTGAAAAGGAAGGTCAGCAAGAGAAGATAAAACAGCGAACGATAATGAAAGAGTCACTGTACATAGAAACCAAGCATTTGAATCTTTACGCAACACTCCAAGCCGGTAATATTGCTGTTGTATATAGCTGTGCCTCTTGTGAGTGCTCAGAATGAAGTCTGACATGTTGCATCCGGCTTAGAACTGGTTTCTGACTGTCTTACTTCCTTTATGGTCCTCTCTGACTCAACTGAACCTGTTGCCGTTCTCGGTGGCATTACCCGACACAACCACTTCTTGCTAAATCCAAGTGATGGAAGGTAGCACTGCCATCTTCGGGACAAATGCAAACAGCTTTCATTGGTCTCCTGGAGTCAGAAATCTTTGGTACTCTTGACAATGTGACCCCTCGTGTAGACAATACGTCCATATAGGAAATAAACAAGTGCAAAATGTTTCAAAACTAACATGCTGAAAAGTGCAAAGAAAACAAAGGGGCGTGGAACTGTAGGGGATACAGGGATACACAAGGGGAGACCGTGGGAGGGGGAGGGTGCAGATATAAAAGGGAACTGAACTGACATTCTCTTTCATCCTTGTAGTTTTTACTTTTGTATTGTTGCTATTGTCGATTAAAACTCTCATTTTAGGTGATTTCTAAGTACTGGCGTACACAATTTAACACATTGCGGGCTTTTAAAATATTTGATGGGATGCGTCCCGTCTGAATTAACAAGTATTTCATGTTAGCTTCAGTTAGGCAGTGAGGTGAAAAATACTTTAGAGATTTAGCAACTAGGTTGTGCTTTAGTTAAGCCTGTAAGGTTTTGGGAAAAAAATTATGTTTTAGTCGTCAAAGGGGCAAGGTCTCCGGTATGAAGGGAAAAGGCTTTCCAATGTGTTATGAATTCTCAGTATTCTGACTGACTGCACCTCTGTAAGCTCAGCCAGTTTAGGACGAGTAACAGTAACTGGCCACCAGTTAACTCCGCAACTGTAGAATGGGTCCTTATGCATTGTTTAGGTTTTTCATGTGTGATTTATTGGTGAATGTACCAATGGCGCTCTTTTTTTCCTGTAAAGGACTGAATTAGACACTCCATTGAGTTCGCCCTAACCTACCAATGGGAAACAAGAATCTGGTTCTCAATACAACCCATTGTTCTGGCCAGTTGGCTTTCATCCACAAAACGTGACCTTTCCCCTTTAACAAAATGATAAAAACCTATTCAGACATAGAAGGGAAGATTTTATCCTTTGTTGAAAACAAATTACTGCACAGTTCCACTGCCTTGCTTTAGTTTAGTTTTGGTGTGAACTAGGTTTTATCTTCGCTTATTTTTTGATTCTTACTCATCAATATTTATGGCGTTTGTCAATTATTACTGAATTACAAGCAACAACATTATAAATAAACGCACTATTAACCGATTTGTTGTTACTCTGTCGAGAAGCGTGT